>JAANSN010000205.1:0-78020 GCA_036850665.1 Dicranocentrus wangi
ATTATATTCACGTTTTTGCTATCACAATTCTGATGGCCTTAAAGGTGCACATGCTTCCAGAGTTTATGGACGCTTGCAAAAAAGTGGAACAAATGTGTCAGAAATACATTTCTGGAGTCAATGATCACTTGGTTGGAAAAGCATGGATTATTTTTGGTGTGATATTTGGAGCACAACTGTTTGGAGAAGTGCTCTACTATAACCGTGTAGGTAATTAAATCTTATGAACATATGGTCAACGCAAACCTTGTAAATAATCTACTTGTCTAATTGTAAGTACCAGTAATTTTTGTTTTAAAAACAAGCAAATGGAGGGAACGAAACGGCTACTCTTGAGGAATTTCTTGCCGGACTGGACAGTACCGCTTTGTTTCCCAACTTTGGTAGTCCAGCCGCAGTGGGAACGTTAACCTTAATTGCTGAATTGTACTGTGATTTTGAATGGACGTTTGGAGAACATTTAATCTCAATTTTGGCACATGTCATTACGTATTATTTCTCACGACTAAACACCGGAATAGCAAATTCGCCCGCAAAGTCCGTAACTGAAATAGAAGAGCTCAGGAGGGATCATAGATCACTAAAAGATTTGGTTGAAGTTTGTAATTAAGACAGCACTACTCACTACCATCATACTCACATTCCATGTAAATGAAGTAAAAATCGACACATTCAATATTTCAGTTGTATAACACCATCTTCTCCCCCATTCTTTTGGTGACATACATTGGAAATTTGAGTTATCTTCTGGCCAGGCTTTACGTGGGCGTTGCAAAGGATTTAACGGACAGCAATGTTGCAGTTCTTATTGAAAGCTTATACGCTTTTTCCTACTTGGTTATGAAAATTTTTCTTCCAACGTGGCTGGCTGCAAAGCTTCATGAAACGGTGAGTAAACAAATTTGGTCATACAATACTGAGATAACTTTTTTGTGTGCGTGCGTGATATAAAATCGATGGGCACGGAAGGGAAAACAGAATATTCAATCTATTATAATTTTTAGGCTCATGAATCATTGGACACCGTACACGACTGGCCATCTTTGCTTGAATCAGAGGATTGCAAATACAGGGTTATGGTGGTAAGTGGTAATCATAATATGCTTTATTTCTTAAATACACACAACACAGTCCAGGTATATATATTTTCAAAATTTAATCATGCCTATTTACACGCGAAAATCTACAGATAAATCGCTTTGTATCACAGTTGGTAACCGATCCTGTTCACTTTAACGGCTGTGGTTATTTCACCTTGACCAAAACGTTTATCGTGACATTAATCAGCGGCATTATAGGATACGAAGTAATAATTTTACAATTTCAACAGGCTGCTGGAGTAGTTCAGTGAGATATACGTGAAATTGGATTAATTTGCTTCTGGCCATATAAAAAAAAACTTCGCAGCCGAATAGTCCCGATTTTCGTCCACACGTTTACAGTATTAATATTATTATATATTTACTATGTTTGGAAACAATCTACGTAATCAGCCGTTATTGTTTGCAGTCTGTCCTTACTTTATACACGTACTATTATTGACTAATGTAGCGAAACTTGTACCAAAACTATATCTGGAACTAATACATTAAATTTGTGCGGTGAATAAAAATTAAAATACAAATTCCAATTCAGATTACACATTATTGTTTCATGATTCAGACTGTCGCACTCGTGGCAGAGCGACGAATGATTTTTGAGTTGCTATTTCCATCCATCCAATTGGTCCGTATTCACAGTCAGCGCATGTCAAATATTTAATTGTATCAACCATGTGCGATACTCCAACATTTTCGAAAGTGAACATGTTATCCACAATGAACCAATCTTCAATTGTGTCAGTTTCTATCTCGGGTGCATTTTTCTTCTGCGTCATCTTTGGTAATGTCTATCAAAATCAATTAAAACTGTATTATTTTTCCTAACTCCTCACGTACGCACGTATGGAAAAAATGAATCAGTTCAGCGTATATATCATCAATCATATAATCAAATTACACGTACCCTTTCTTCCTTCAAATAATCCCCATTTTGTGAAATTAAAATCTTGGATGGGCAGTGTGTGCACAACAGATCAAACTTATTCTTCCCGTCTTGGACAGCATTTTGAATGTTCGCAGTGTCATCAGTGTTTGCTGCAGGTTCAGCCATATTAAAATTTCAATCCTATGAACGCGAACGCCCAATCCACAATAATATAGGACTGCAGGACCCACTAAAAACAAAGGGATAATATAGAAATCAGAAAGTTAAATAACCACACAGTTCTCTTTGTCCGTTTGTGTTACCGAATTTACAATTAAACATAATCTATGCATGACTCATGAAATTACCACGCACACGTACGCTCCTTTCAACTGAAACTTCACTTCACTTAACGATGATTTGTATAATTGGATCTTGATTAATTTTTCACGATTGACGACCCGGTGCGGGGAAAATCACTTGGTTAGCAAATTGTAATGAATTTTACAGACAATACACATTATTTGATTAACAATGAAAGAAAGTCAGTCACACACGCAAGACATTCTTTCTTACGTCAATTACGTACGGACGGACGGACCTGATTAGATTGCTAATTGCTATACTTCTTCCGTTCACTCACAACCACAACAACACAACCAGTCTACTATTTTGTTGTTCCTTTTTGTCTCATCTTTAGGAACTCGATGTTATGGATTGAGTACCATATTTTATATTCATGTTTTTACTTTTACTTCCCATCTCTGCGGTCTGGCCTGTGTGTGTGTGTTGCCCGTCCGTGCTGTGGCAAACTGGCAAGTGTGGAACTGGGAAAGATACTGAATTGAAAGATGAACCTGTTCCTAATGTTTCAAAACTGATTCTGATATCATTTCCAATACTTTCGATCAAGGACATTGTTGACGCTGTTCCATGTTCCATCGCTGCTGTGCGGAATTATGACATTAGGTGTATGCCGTAGGCAGTAGGCGCATGTCTTTATTACTTAGTGATAAAGAATTGGGATAGTTGCTTCGTCAAAATTGTTGTAAGCCATATTTAATTTTCCGTTTTTTACAATTTTCAATTCCAATCATAAAGACAAAATGTCTTGATTCATTAATCACTCAATGTTTATAATTATTGCCGATTTCTACGTTCGCCATATTAGTTAACATTTTTCATGCACTTACAATAAGAAGTATCATTGCGTAATGAATGAGATTGCAACGGTGAGGAGACCATTACAAATTACATTACAATATTAATCACCACATTTTTTGCAAAGGCTCGATTTGGTCTATTCTGATTCTGTGTTCCGTTTTATATTTCTCCTTGTGTGCAAAATGGAAAATTGTGCATTTTCGTAATGCACTCATAATGCCGAATTGCCAAATGTTCGTTAATTTTGTTTTTACCAATTTTTGAAATAAAAATTTCCACATAAAATACTGGGTAACGGAAAACGAAAAATTTAAACAGTTGTACAACAAAGCTAACAGATTCGATATTTTAAACTTACACTTTAAATGAATTTTTGGGGGGTGTAAACTGTGGTAAGCATTATCACATTGTCACATGTCAATGTTCATTGTTGTCAATACATATGTACATAACGTAGATAGACGTACTAAACGTTAGCTCCTAGCTATCAAACATATGTATAATACAATACAACATCATTTAATTATAACTTCCCTAATTTTCGGCAAAATACAATCCATCTCATAATTATAATTAGTTGTGATATCAGATATCAGAAGACATACCAAAACTGACTCCGTAGAAAATGTAAACCAATGCTATACACAGTATATAATTACAGGTAAGATAACATTATGATTTCTTTCCAAGAGCTTTACTGACTTCATCGGTTTTGGCCGTTTTCGCTGCTTCTTTAGCTTTCCGTTCCTCTTCTCGCTTTGCAGCTGCTTCCTCCCTCTGCTTACGAATAATGGCCAACCTGGTAACAGAAGTCAGTCGTCGTCGTCATCGTCAGTCAATACTTACTACTTACCCTGGTTAGACATCAATCAGTAAGTTTCGAATTACATAACATAGAACAACTACCTTGCTAAATCTGCCCTAGCTTGCTCCGTCTTCCCTTCTGCGTGAAGCTTTTGATAATGAGCTTTGGCACGCTGCTTCTCAAGCTCTTCCCTTTCTCTCCTCGACAACTCTGGCTTCGCTTCTTCTGTTGCTGTTGTGGTTGACGATGATGATGTAGGTTCAGGCATTCCTAATTTTGATAGTTTCTTTTCTTTCTTAACTATTCGGTTAGGATTTTCTATTTCGATTAAGCCTTCTACACCCTTAGCTTTATGCTGAAATAGAGGATTGCAATTATTGCAAATATTTAAAAATAAATCATGCTATGATTCATTATCGATGCCCTTTGCGTCTGTCTGTATAGGCTGCATACCTTCTCATCGTCGTCCGAATCTTCTTCAGTCGATTCATCGGAATTATCCTCAGCAGCTGCTTTCCCACCAGCAGCACCCTGTTCTTCCTCCTCCTCGTCAGATTCCTCTTCATCATCATCACGTTTACTCTAGAGGTAGTGCAACAATATTATGCTATGATAAGTTTAGGTACTAAAAGACTCAGTTCAAAGCAATTGCAGGAATAAAAAACTTACCCTCCATTTTTTATTTTCTAGCTTCTTTCTTTCTTGTTCCAATTCTTCCGGACTGGTAAACTTCCTAGCCTTACCTTTGTGATTGACATATTTTCCTAAAAGTAGTAATACACAATAATGGATTTTATTGATTAGAATTCTGAATATAATTATGCTAAACATGTAGTTTTCTACGAAACAATCCAACAATCCAAGCCAACTTGCAAAATTGCTAAGAGGGCGAATTAGCAAAAGCAATAAGGAAAACATAATAAGAAATGTTGAAGTTGGAAAACATGTACTTACCCCTCGGCATTTTTTTCGGCTACCACACAGATGACAGATGGACAAACTATGTTATAAATGCGACTCTCTCACTGTCACAGCGCAAAAGTAAAGTAGTCCTAATGAAGTATGAACAGCGCCTTTCTCTACAAACAAACAATAAAAATCCTGAATATAATTGGCCATTACATTAATCCTCGGCTGTGGCAGGTTACATTCAATCTGGCAGAATACCACATACATTTATTATTGGCCTTAAAAACCAAGGTATTGACTGTTTCTAAACACCAAATTACCTCGTATATTTTTTTAGATTCAATCCAAAATATTGACAACTGATTGATGAACAACGTTACCTTGCTTCTTGCTCCTAGTCCCAGTCCCAGTCCCACAACCAATTTCCCAACAAAATACCCGTTATTACGCACAACGAATAACAAACAACTGATTTTCCCACTGACTATGAATTTGCTAAGACAAACTCCACCTGCTGCTGCCCTTCCGTTTCAGGTGGTATAATCCCACGATGAATGACACGACGATAACTCTTTTAGTAGTAACAACGCAAAAATGTTAACAGAGGATTTAGAACAAAAGAAGAGCACAATAGATTGTATTTAATACATGAGCTTATGGAGGAATCGCACTGTGTGAGTGAACATGATGAGCCAACTGTATATAAACACAACAAGATTTCCATTCCATCCACCACAAAATCCACAATACTTTTACTTACTTACTTTTTTGTGTGTCCAGTCCAGTCCGTCCACGACACACGACGACTTCCATGAAGATGCAAAAAAGTGTGATAGTTAAGTGATGTGGTGATGATATAACATCAAGAAGAGAACAAGTAGTCGTCAAGTAGCATGAAATGAATGATGCGAGAGATGCGATGTTCACACAATCATCATCAGCATCAACAACACAAATAATGTCCACAACAAAAGCTTTAGCTTAGCACACACAGTATGGATATAAAGGAAAACATGATCTTCATCTCATCATCATGCAATGCACAGTTGAATATGGCGCAAAATGTGCATCGAGTGATCCAGCCAAAACCAGCGAGAAGTTCAAACATGTCATTTATACACATTTGAAAAAAAAAAATAGAAAACAGAAGAAATGTAACATGAAACACGCATACAAAAGAAACGAAAGGATAAGCATTATCAATTATGCAAAAATGACTTCTTTCTAAATTCACATATAAACAAAACAAGTATTTAGTAAACTGGACCAGTAAGTGTAGTAGTTAGAGTTCATTATTAATTAGTAATTAGTCGGACAACGGACAATGAAATGATTTCTAATTCTAATAATTAATAATAATAATTAGTTGCAAACCTCCTTCCCACCACGAAATCTTTCATTCATCTTTCCTGTATGAAATTGTGTGAAGACAGACAAAAGAATTATTATTATTAATATTAATATTAAAATTTGATAAATAAATGAGTGGGAGTGTGTGATCAATTCAATCGACCAATGCGTACTCACCTCCATCGATTTATTGTTCTCGTCGGATTCCTGTCAGTATGGGCTGTGGAGGCAATTTGCTTCATCTATTTGCTACTGGGCTTGCTTAAGAGTATGGGATCTCTTCCGACATTCTTGGTTCACAATATCCCGTGATGATCATAAAATACCGTTATTATTAAACCTGGTGTGTGTTCATTAGTAATAATAAACTAAATGACAATCATCACAAGTGTTCACTAAAACAACTAATTAACCTGTGTCTGATGATGATGAACTGAAGAATCGATCTAGTATTTTTGACGCTACCTGCAATTACAGCTACACTGCCACAGCGGAGGAAACTCGCTGTTTTCAGCTATATTTTCTGTTAAATAATCATTGTTATACTGCCAACTTGACAAGTGACAAGAGAAAGTGAACTAGGAGACAGCTTGGAGAAAGTAGCTTGATTTCATTGAAAGTGGTACGTATATAATAAATCAATAAATGTGCACATTTTCGTTTTTATTAATGACGCTTACCTGCAATATTTGTTTATCGACATGCTGTATATTTAGAGGAAATGAAGGTTTTGAATGTATTTTGTAGCTATCGTTTGTGAAGTGAAGGTCTGAAGGTAAAGATGAGCTCCGGGTTTGTTACCGAAGCTGAAATTGAGGAGAAGCGGCGAGCACGGCAGGCAGAATGGGAGAAAGTTAGGAAACCGGAAGATCCTGTTGGTAAGGTTTATAAATTCTTTCATTATATATACCTAAATGTGTAAAGGGTACATCTTGGTTGGTTTTTATTATTTTGTGTTGTAAGAACCTTTTCCATCCTCCTTGTTCATTATTATGTGTTTGTGAGTTGACGACATTTGAGGAAAACATTATAACTTTTTATTGCTGTCAAGCTTTCGGACACAAACAGTGACCTTCATCAGGACAAAAGTAAAATAGAAAAATTGGACGCATCATAATTTTTAAGATTAGCACATTGACGAAATTTATGTGAAATGTTAAGTATCGGTTCATTTCATTTCAATTTCCAAGTATCCTAGTGAGGTTATTGTGAAAAAAAATCACTTTATGACAGACTGCAGGAACAAAAAATGAAAAAACAGGAAGAATTCGAAGAGACTCACAAACTCAGTAAATCAATTAAACACGCCTCCATTTTTATATGCGATAACTTAAGTTAAACACACATGTACATAGTTAATCCTTGTTTTGTTAATAGAAAACCTTGTGAAAGGACTGGATGACGACGAGGCTGACTTTTTAGAATACGTAGACAAGGCAAAAATGGATTTGGAACGGCAGAAAATAATTGAAGAAAAGAGGGAACTGAGTGAATTTCGGAGTAAAATGGCAGAACTTCGAGAACAAGAATTGAACAAGCATATTAAGCAAGAACTTGGTCTGATTAAGTCAGAAAAGAAAGTGGTGAAGACGTATGACGATGAGCTGCCTTCAATTGGAACGCGGAAGATTTCCCAGAGCAAATTATTAGCAGGGATCGTTAAAAGAAAAGCTCCTCCTTCAACCAACGACGACGAATCTTCTAAGAAACCTAAAACTGGTACGGATTTAAGGTTTAAAATCTACAATTAGTCGAAAGGCGAATGTAAAAAATATATAGGTAGTACATGAATAAATCAGCTTACTTAATTATCCCTCCAGAAGAACCGCAGACAGAGAAATCTTCCTCATCTTCCACCGGTCCTACAAGTGAGACTGCAGTAGACTCAGATTATGTTGTGTATAGTGTACCTTATAAAGGCAGTCTCGTGTGTATAGGGGTACTTCCGGGCTTGGCATCCTACAGTGATTCTAGTAATTCTGACGATGACAACTCATCGGACTCTGAGCATGGTGACAGCGTACCTAGAGATCTGTGCGGGCGTCAAATAATTCCAGCCGAAGACGAAGAATCGGATACCAAAAAGAAGAAATGAATAATTTTGCACCTTTATAATGCTGTATGAAGTTGGTTAGTCATTATTTGCTTTCTCAGCAAGACTTGTATGAAATTTGACCACGATTAATTGTATGGAAGTCGCCTTTGGAGTATCTCTTTCAGTTAGCCGATATTTCATGTTTCCAAAACAGTATGCTACACTAGCAGTTTTGTACGCTAAATCATGTCATGTCATTAAATCAATACGAATAACTAATTCGTATATAAACGTAAATTATGTAAACCAATTGCCGTTTGTTTTATAAATTGATTTATTTATTTACAGACTTTCTTTACGTAATCATAATTATTATTAGTATATATTGTTTTACCTGATGTTCGTGGTGAACTGAACTATCTATGCAAAGGGACAAGTGTGATATAAGGACCAAACAAGAGGTCCTACCAACAATTCGTTACAGATTGTAATTCAAAACTACTTAACGTCGATACTAGTTAGAATCCATCTACAAAACGGAATTAATGATGTTCATTTGGATCAGGCTTTCCGTACTGCTTCTCCCACATTGCTACATACTCTTTCTTCCTTTGTTCACGACGAGCAAAATATTCAGGGTACTGAGCTTTTTCTAGTGGATGCCAGTAATCAAGGACCCAGTCGGGAGGGACTGTTTCTCGATCGTATGCTGTACCGCCAGGCGAAGTGGGAACTGTACAGTGCATTGTAAACATACAAGCATGCAATTAGAGTCTGATAAACTAGAGCAACTGCAAACATATGCGTAGCGTATACATAGGAATATAAGATAAAGTACGACTTACATTTTAGTGGTTGATAATGCATCATTCGAAACAGTTCCTCTTCTCCCAGTGACAACAGCTCCTTAGCTTGTCTCATGTCAAGAATATTTCGATTCTCATCAAATCGGGCCCGAAGTATTACGGCATTAAATCGGTAGACGTGCCTGTAGAAAAACAACCAATAATATTCAAAATTAATTTACACTCTTTTAACATTCATCATTTCATCAATATGATTCATGATACACCTCGATTTATATGCTATAAAATGCATTGGGGTGTGCATTGTTACATGTGCCCAAATATTTTTCTTGTTTGAAAGTAAATCATAGGAAATTTTACAGGGATCTTTGTATTGTTTTTGTATTACGTATTTTAAATTATTTCTCATTCCTAGTAAGCTTAACGAGTTAAACTGTTAAATCTTTTTTGAAATTCAATTATTGCATTATCGTTGCGTTGCAGTTTCTTTGAGACCTATTGACAAAACTGCTTACTCATCGTGACTTAAAGGTTTCTCATTTAATCATTGTCAAGAACACAAAGGACGACGAAGGAATTTTCACATACATTCATCCAAACGTAGTACATGTGCATGTACTACTCTACTACGTGCTTCATTCTGATTCGGATACTTTTCAGGAATCTTTGTTATTTAATGTTACATTACATGAACCTTCATAAGAAATCGTAAGGAAACCATTTTAAGATAAAAATACAATTTTGCTGTGTCATCGTCTGACTTTCGAGTGAAATTACAACCTATTCAAAAGGTCGTTAACATACTAGAATCGTTTTTCCTCAAAACGTCGTTTTCTAAAATGTGAAATGCGATGAAGTAACATAATATGCAAATTTTCTATTCCAATCCAACCTGATGGGTCACGTAGCTTAACAGATGAAATATTATCCCTTCTATTGAGTTTAATTAAGCTCCGTAGATGTTATACTATAATTATATTATTATGTTTTATTTAGAAAAACAGGTAGCAAAAGCACACCCAAATTTCCATTTTAAGGCTTAGAATGAATTTTACAGTTACATTTTCAAGCATGCATCTAACTATACAACCAAAAACCATATATTTGCACGGTACAAATACAAATAAATTTAAATGCTCTTGCTGGGAATTCGGATTATTTCCTGTTGTTCTCAGATTCACGCATGAGTATTATTGACAGTGACAGTGATTCCTTTTACTTTAAACTTTAAAATAATAAAGAATGTCAACATAATATTGCTAGAAACAGAATTCAAATAAACTTTCTCTTCCAAGCTTAATCACTAACATGATGCACCACCTTTTAACTCACATACACACATGGAACTTTATTTTATGCAATGCTTTTCATATACCTAAATATGAAAGTAATTTAAAATACATGGTTCGGCTATGGCTAGAGTACAGACGTACTTAATTACTGTACTATTGCGTATTAGCACAGTCACGATTACGCCTTTTGCAGAGTCCGTTATGCATCTGCATCTGCACTCTGTCTTCTGTCTACTACACACTTGTTAGTTCAGTAAAGTAATTTACATGCAGAATAATATGTAGATCAGAGCATTTAAAAAATGATTCAATCAAAGATGCGTTTAAACAGAATGAAAAAGGACATCCTGTAACGGTTGTCTAACAATGATCTTGTAATTTTGTTATGTGCTGCTGATATAACCGTAAGGAAAAGGGTCATATCACGAGGATACCTTTCCACTTTCATTTCGATTACTTTCCATCCAATATAAATAGGATTACACACAAAAAGAACTCTTTTAATTTCGTGTCAGCAACATTTTAGATAACATCTAGAGCGCGTCTCTGTAAAATTGTGAAGGCAGTAGTGGCTTCGTCATGAAGTTATAGTTCGTCCCGAGTCCGACGAGTTCCTAAAAATTCTGGAATATAATTGATCAAGATAGAGCAGCACATTGAGTGCTGTTCTCAAGCAGTTCCTGTTCTGAGATGTTTCCAAAACATATATCAGCGTATGCCTTAATTATCGGTTTAATAATCGCCATTAAATGCGATCAACCACCGTTACCCCTTCCCCTTCCTCAAACTCCGCACATGCACCCCCAAGGTATTATCAGTCAGAAAAGTCCAGCAGTTGGTCAGCAGCAGTTAACTAGTCATTATCCTCAAGTTTACCCACATTCACAAGATTACGAAGATTCTGAGCCAGCCTACGGTCATGGTCAGCAGCAGGATTCACAGGATCATCAGAGCAGTCACGGACAAAACGAGCATGGTAATCCTTAACCTAGCCCTGGCCCTGACTCTCGTATTCTTAAGTATTTTTTTTATAAATTAACAACTGAATTACAAGGGAAAGAAATTTGCAGGTTCGTATGGTGGCGAAGAAGGGAGTCATAAAGGTGAAAACGAGTACCAACATAAGGGGAAGAAATACAGTGTGACCCATACGAAGCACACATCGTACAAGTATTCATTAGGTCACGACGGTTATGGGCAGTATGGTGAAGGTATTTCCAGTTAATTAAGGCAGGAGTTTTATAGAGCAGAGAAATTTGAAATAAATCTTTTTCATCAAGGGTGTTGTGGTGCTCTTTGGAATTCCGTAGGTCTCTACGGAGGAAATAATGAGTATGATCAAGGATACGGATATGGAGATAAGGGTAATTAGAAATTAATTGTGTATCTACATATATCAAAACCATCTCCAAAGACAAACCATTTTCCTAACTAAATAATAATTACGGAACAAATTGTCATCCAGGATACGCCAACGACCATGGACATAGCAGTTACGGAGGGTCAGCCGGACAGAAAGGTTATGGGGATTACAATTCAGCCGGACATAAAGGTTATGGGGATTACAATTCAGCCGGACATAAAGGTCATGGGGATTACAATAAAGAACACGGAAGCTACCATAAAGATCACGGGTCGAAATCTGCAGGTGAATCCAAGTACGAGAAATACGAGAACAAAGGATACGAAGTAAAAGGCCACGAGAAGTATGGAGACCAATCCCACCACAAGGGCCACAAAGGTGGTCACCAAAAGTACGAAATAAGTCACGGTTACGAAGGAGGGCACGGCCACGGAGGCTACGGAGGGGGGTATGGTCATGGAGGGGGCTATGGAGGGCACGGAGGGGGTTATGGACATGGAGGGCATGGAGGGGGGTATGGAGGTGGCTACGGCGGGCACGGAGGAGGAGGTGGGAAAAAACAAATCTTACATAGCGACAAAAGAAAGAGAGGAGGTTTGCACATAACTAGTTTTTGAAGGAATGGAATTATCAGTTTTTCAAACGCTTTTACGATGACCCTAACACTTGACAAATAAGTAAAAAGCGGTTTTGACTCAAGTGTAACAATTTAACCAAAACTCTTTCCACTAATTTCGACATAGCTATTGTAATTCATTTAAGATTTACACGAGCTTATATGTCCGTTTATAAATATAACTATGTGAAGTGTGTACAAACTATAATTCTCATGTATAGCGCTAATGTGACAACAAGTAGCCACTACTTTCAGGATTAACAGATAACAAATTTAGAAGGGGGAATACTAATGAATATATATAAAAATGCATTTAACAGGTTATGGAGGGTATGGAGGTGGCGGTGGACACGGGGGAAAAGGAGCATATGGAGGGAGTGGAGGTCATGGAGGAAAAGGCGCCTACGGTGGACATGGAGGCCAAGGTACTAATATATTTGTCTTGACTAATTACTCTTGAAATTAACAACTAACAATTAACTTGAACGTTCTAAATCCAACTCAAGGTGGTCACGGTTCACCAGGCCACGGAAGCTCAGTCGTTGTGGTTGATGATGAAGATGATGGAAGCTTAATGGGAACAATGAAATCCTATTATAAAAAAATGAAAGCACGTTACAAGGCGTGGAAAAAGGGTATGAACGGTGGAGGGGACGAGGATGACGTGATTGTCGTTAATACTGCTCACTCTGGCGGAGGACATGGAGGGGGACACGGAGGTGGTGGTCATGGAGGTGGGTGGGGTCAAGGATCCGGTGGGCACGGAGGTGGAAGCAACACAATAATAATTACAGATCCTGGTGGCAAAGGGAAGAAGAAAGGAAACGATGAGGATACAATCTTAGTGATAGGAAATAATGGACATGGAGGTGGAGGAGGTGGCTGGGGTTGGGGCGGAGGAGGAGGAGGTGCTATAACTCGCTATTATAACTTTACTAATGTTTTTGATTGAAAGTAGTTAAAGACTGGGATGTTTACTTAAATGTATATTGTGAATTGTGTGGTAATATAGGTCACGGAGGTGGAGGAAACATGATAATAATTACTGATAATGGCAAGAAAGGAAAAGGGAAAGGAGGAGGTGAAAGCGACGTAATAGTGATTGGCAATAGCCACGGTGGCGGAGGGGGTGGTGGACACGGTCATGGCGATGGAGGGGGACATGGAGGTGGTGGTGGAGGTTCAACTGTAGTTTCCGGAGGTGGAGGTGGGTATGGGGGAGGGGGAAATGGTGGCGCAACGGTTGTGGGAGGAGGTTCAAGCGGAGGATACGGAAATGGCGGTAGTTCAGTTTCTTCATATGGAGGGGATGACGACGGCGGTTATGGGGATAACGGTGGCGTCACAGTTGTCAATTCTGGGGGAGGTGGTCACGGTGGAGGTGGTTGGGGAAACGGTGGCGGAGGTGGATCCCAAGTTTTAGTTCTAGGAGGTGGAGAAGGAGGCAAGAAAGGGAAAGGTGGGGGAGATGATGGTGTGATAGTAATAAATACAGGACATGGCAGTGGTCACGGTGGTGGTGGTTCTGGATATGGAAGTTATCGAGAAATACAACATCTAAGAAGACCAAAGAAAGCCCCACCAAGAGTTGTTCAAGTGAATAAATCTGTTAATTGGAAGCAGACTTACGGTACCCCTCCGGCAAATGAAACTACCAAAGACAAAGACGCCGGTCTATTGGCACAATTTTCAGATAGTTTAAAAGTGTTAGGTTAACTAAATTATTACACTTTTGTTGTTATGAATTGGTTTGATATGCAGTATGTCAAATCTAAGGCCAACATAGTCTTAAAATGTATACCAAATTTATAAGTTTTGATGAATTTGATTGAGAAAGCAAAAATTCATTATTAGACTATTTATATTACATGTTGTTTTAACTATCTATAATATGCTTATGTGTACATAAATAATGCGACAATATGCTATAATCAAACGTAAAAGTAACCAAATATGTTGTCAATTAAATTGGCCGTCATCGGTTAATCCTCCTCGCCTTAACTTACATGCATTTAAATTCATTTAACGTCCAATGCACCGAACTCGATCGGGATCGTCGATACTAATTAGCATTTTGAGTTAGCCGAAATCATTCAACAGTGTTTCTTCCACAATACAAGTACCCCCAAACATGCATAATATTATGGTGCCCTTAAAGCTATAAAAAATGGTGAATGGTTAACGCATCAATCTGAACTTACCGATGATGTGAAAACCCCTCCATATTCCGTAAAGCCCGTTTGTACAAACTGCACACTTTCCTCACGTGAGGAATTAATTCAGTTTGCAAGTAAGACATGATCACCACCACACCACTCCTACTAATCAATCTCTCACAAAAAGAGTACCGGAATTACTATACTGGAGTGTGGTTAAAAAACCACTCAAGTTGAAGTTTGGTTATCAAAAGCACAAAAAAGACGGTTAAGCTGTTCACAACTAGATGAACTGTTTTAAAAACTAATTTAGGTAATTCCTCTATATTTTAACCATATTTGTGTTGTGAATGCCAATGTGGATGTGGATACCAAATGTATTTTATGTATGTAGTATGTTGTGTATACAGTTTTTTTTGATACACTCAAATGTTCCCAGTTTGTAGCAAATATCCATAAACACAGCTGCCTTCCCTGAGGATCAGCTGAATTTCTTGAGGATTTTGGTGCGAAGAAAAATACATACATTCATACACTCTGTTTCTATCTTGTATTTTGTGCAGAGTTTTGGATTTGGTTGGAAGGATCTACATTATTTTGTCAGAGCCACAAACAAAGCAAAAAGGCATGTGCTCATTGTGCTCTGTCTGGCTCTGGCTCTTCTTGTGTGAGATTTGCTGATGATAGTGATGATGATGAAGTGTGCATTTTTTAGACTTTTTTTCTGATATTCTAAGGCCACTTTTTGTAAAAAAATAGAGCATTTTGCAGTGGTTTACATGATGTGCAGCAAAACCTATCAATCTCGTAGTTACACGGACCGACGACGCCTCCGGTCCTTTTGTTGATTGTTGAGACTTCACTCACGCTCACGAATCACAAAAAAAGGTAAAATTGGGATTTTGGTATTGAGTTTGTATTTTGATTCTTTTAGAAATTATTATGCATATTGAACATAAATATAATTGCCGACAGGAGTTCAGGAGGACAGAGAGTTAACTTTATATACTTATTTACCATCATATCAAGCATGGAAGGAGGAGGACGGTCGAGTCATAGCTTATTTTTGGAAATGGAAGCAGAAAGAGACAAGCTTCCTCACATGTTGAGAAACGATTATGTGCACATGGGAGGAGGAGGACGGTCGAGTCATAGCTTATTTTTGGAAATGGAAGCAGAAAGAGACAAGCTTCCTCACATGTTGAGAAACGATTATGTGCCCATTTTCGTTGTCAAGTTGCTGCATGAAAGATTAGCCGTGGATGGAGGAGATGACCAAAACCAAAGCGGCGACTTCAGCTCACGAGGAAACTTTAATAATAGCAAAAATGCAAAATTCCTGCCGTTTGCCAAGGACTCGTCAAAGTGGAGGGATGACACGCTTTTGGAAGATAACCCGGATTTCGAAGGGATGATTTTGATGACGAAAGATGAGCTAAATTATGCAGGAATGGTTTTGAGATTTGCGAAAGACGTGATCAGAATGTTTGAGCCTGGAGAAGAAGGCAATTGGTCGACACTTTACAGAAGAGGTAAAAATTTAGGTTTTATTTATTAACGTATACATACGTATAAACTATTTTAATGACTTTGATTTATTATGTTTTTAGTTTGAATATCCGTGCTTGGAGCTGTTGTATTTGATGGACGTAATGTATGGTTTACTCCATTCAAGCGCATATATTATGTGGTGAGTTTGATACACGATAATACACATGGTAGATGTAATTAATAGTTGTTTACTAAGATTATCAAATTTGCCCATATTATGATGTTAAATGTGATGATAGGATAAGAAAGCCGAGTCAGATAAAGTATTTCCAGCAGCAGCTTCTGGCATTTTGCTTCTCCCCCGAATCATTGAAGTTTGAAAATCGTGAACGATCAAATAAGATTTTGGATCATTTCTTGGAGTGTATAATTTTAACGCATTATTGTAATCCGGGGGGTAAAAAGGAATTGGATAATGCAAAAACTTGTTGTAGGGACATCCTCAAGCAAATCACATTGCGGCTCATATCCAAAGAGAGCTATAAAATCAATCCGGATAACCACAAAAATGTTTTGGCCGTTTTGAATGATGGTAAAATTGTCATTACTCTTTAAATTTAGATTTCTAACTGATGCAATTAATTAACAACGATTACTATCACGGAATGCCACGAATCACGGCGGGATATTTTTATTGTTTCAGTCGATATACCTGACAGCGTTAGACAGAAGTATTATTCAGAGCATCTGCAGATAATATTTCAGTCTGGAAAGAAACCACACCTTCCTGGCAATGAGATCCTAAGATATCAAGAACAATTTTCCGACCCCAGCAAAATGTTAGAATATGAATGCTTCGGTCTGGTAGTTTCACAGGTACGAGCTATATACCTAAACCCAAATATAGTAAAACTTCCGAAGGACATACGACAAAATTGCTGGGAACTTGTCTGTTTTAGATGATCAGGGCACCAATGAGTTCAAAAGATGTTATCAGGGTAGTTTCAAATATCATTTCAACGGACGACGCGTTCAGTTGGGAAATGCTTTTATATTTTATCACCGTGTGGTTAGAAGAAAAGCAAAATAAGGCGACAGTATTGCTCAAAGATATAGCTAAGTCGTTAATTCGCGAAGGATTGATGAAGAAGGAAAGTGTTGATGTAACCGCTGGTTTCATTATAGCCCGGCATTGTTGTCTGGTTGCCTCGTCTGTTTTCTCAAGATACGAAAAATGGTTCACTAACATGTTCGATAGCGGGGTGTTTTCTCCAGCCAAGGAACCTGAGACCTTTAAATTCCTAACAAGTACACTTACCAATTGGATTCCGTATGAACCTAGTTGTTTTCTCCATGTACACGTCACATTTAGGCCATTTATTCCGGGAGGATGTCGGGAGGTTTGGAACGATTATTTGACAAATAGCGAAAGTTCGAATATCAGAGTACAAAGAGGTTGAAGAAGCAATGGAGTATGAACCAAACTCTAATGATCCGGTACGTCATTTCTTACAATTAGCCTAACTAAACCTATAATATAATGGTAGAATATTTGGTATCTGATAGAAATAGATTTCATTTGGGTAAACTTGTGTTTGTACTTTCAGCACCAGTATGAAGTTGAAATGGCTATAAAGAATTTTGAAGCTACGGGGAAGATACCTCAGAATATTCTGAAAATGTGGATTTTTAGTAAACAACACTATTTAAATGAATTTCTACCTCTACTACTCCGGAAACCGTAAGCTTCATTTGAAGAATTATTTATAAAGCTTACTTCGCAACTACTGTGGCTTCAATAGCTCCATAAGGGTTCCTTAAATAGTCATGAATCGATTTAAATGCATAGCATTTCAAGTTGAGAATGATGACGTAAAACTAAAGGAAAGGTTACTCTGGATTCAAAGCTAGAGACAACAATGATATTTGAAGCTACGGGGAAGATACCTCAGAATATTCTGAAAATGTGGATTTTTAGTAAACAACACTATTTAAATGAATTTCTACCTCTACTACTCCGGAAACCGTAAGCTTCTTTGAAGAATTATTTATAAAGCGTACTTCAACACTACTGTGGCTTCAATAGCTTCATAAGGGTTCCTTAAATAGTCATGAATCGATTTAAATGCATAGCATTTCAAGTTGAGAATGATGACGTAAAACTAAAGGAAAGGTTACTCTGGATTCAAAGCTAGAGACAACAATGATTAATTGATACATGATTTCATTTGTTTCGTGTATGTTTAGAACCGGAGTACCATTGACTGATGCCAGGCTTAGACTTATTGAACTACTGAAACAAAGTGGGAAGGTTCCTGCCGAAATGTACAACAAATATAGAAGTTCGAACAGATAAAAATTGGCATTTGTACGTCGTTCCACAAGACCTTGTAGTGCAAATTGGGCCAAGTCAGTCTGCGGGGTTTAAGCGATTACGTTTTGTGCGGGATTGCATTGAGATCTTTTGTACACTGCAAAGATAATTTATTTATTAAAATACGAATAGACTCGATGAATGGATGTCGTTTATCATTAATTTTATTGTTACATCGTGACCTGGGAATGGGCAATATAGCATTATAGCGGAATATGCGAGGATAATTGATAATATAGTGTATAATGTATATATACCTAACTAAAATCCTTCTGCATTCCGTTTTCATAATCAGTATATGACATGCCGTGACGTGTTTTGCTACCTCAATCACAATCAGTCGATGGTATTGAGTTGTGCTTTATAAGATTTGAAACGAGTAATAATTAAAATAGACAGTTTAATTAGTTAAGTCACATATTATTATGTGGTAGCATTAGCGTGTCATACTTGACTAATTTGACGTAACAAAGTAACTACTAACCCGAAAAGAAGAATAAATTTGCAAACACAGCATTGCACAGTGCAATATTATGCACGAACGCTAAGATCTGAAGAAAGTATGTACATGAATGAATCACAGAAAATTAAATTCAGGTCACGAATTTTCTATTGCTGACTCATTTTCATTTCGCATGTATTCATGCTGAGGTTGTATCACTGTCGCATAAATTAAGTCAAATTGTGTTATGAAAATTCACTTTGTATCATATTTGAAACAAGTAATGTAAATGATGAAGTTAATATTCTTAGTTTTACTAAAGGTTCCATCCAGGTTGGCAACTATCATTCATCCCATCCAGTCTATTGGTGAAAGACCGAGACGAAACAAGAAACGCACGGAAAAATTCATGCATCTGAATATGTGTTGCACAAATTCATTGAAAATTGCAATAGTTTTTGGGATACGACAGCGGATAAGGTTGTGTTACAAAGAAATATTTTGCTCGTTCCAATTAATCATAGTTTCCTATTCTGATCGTGTCTTAATCTTTTACTGACTTAGCAAGATCAGAAACGTTACCAACAAAAACCCTACTAGCGTTCTAGCATCAAGATGTGTAGAAAAGAAACACCTTTTACGGAAAATGGCTTTATTACTAATGTATTGGAGGCTAGCTACTAGCTACTGCTAGCTAATGTGCGTGCATGTATTTTTACAATTACTTTCATGCTCACGTAATTGTATGCATACGATGATGCTCATGATGATTCATGATGGCTTAATTGGTTTGCGAATATTATGTAGTTTCTTTCTATTACTATATATATACCTCCATCCGCGCAGTATATATGTAGGTTTACTTTTTGAAGCCTCTGTGTCATATCTTAAAGAATATCTGAATATTAAGCATAATGTACGGTCGCATTATTATAATTATTGGTAAAGGTAATTACAACATTACTTACAACATTGTTAGTAAGGAACACACAATCGTTTGAGTCGCATTCAGATGGTTGAAATCGTTATACGTAGCAAGGTAGCATACATTTTCTTACTTTTAATTTCCCTTGAAGCATACATGGTACATACTATTTAATACTTACTTAAGATCTATTTGTAAGGACGCAACAGAACGTATATTTTCTCAGTATTCATATCCGGGTGCGCTGCCGGTTTTGTTAGATATTATGTTACATTGCATTACTTTCAAAAATTCGTACTTGCAGACCAAACGAATCCAATCATTCGCAGTGGATAAAATTGTGTAGATAAAGGCTAAAGACGTTTATTACTGTGCGAGTGTGTCGCGTGTGGACTTTTGTGACGTGACGCGATTATTGGAGTTTCCAACTATCAACCTACGGCCAAGCCTATTTGCTACATACAAAATAAGACCGATGAAATTGTTGAGAAAGTAAATTACCTATTTGTACTTTTCTAATGTGCAACGGAAAATTGTGCAGTTACAAATTGTTCATTTAAAAGGAATCAGTTCAGTAACACAACCCGAATTCTTTGCAAAGTTAGTTCAAATCAAACTAATCGTAAAGTGGGAAGTGGGACTGTGCGGCAAAATGGTAAGGATGTCAAATACCCGACATTCAATGTATTTATAACTTTAAACATTCCAGATGCAAATTGATTCTCACGTTGCTAGTATGCCAATAACACAGACGCTTGAATTCGCATAATGCAATCGTTTAAATTCACAAGCAATGATTCAGGTAGACAAACCTGTCTTTGAAGGTTGGAAATAAACTCTGATCCATTATTTCGTGGTTACATTAATTTTTCATGTGGAATGAATTTTTTTCATACACGTTCCCAATTTCGTATTTTTTGCAGCACAGCCAACAGCACAATGTACAATACACTTTTGCAAGGAACATTATTCTCTAACTCCCATATTTTCTCAATACTATGCTTAAGTAATGTCAAATAAGCTTTTGTAGCAGAATGTCGATAGACAAACGCGATTTTGACTGAAAAGATCACTTTATTTTGCTGTATGCAAGAGCAGGTTTAAACGTTATTAGGGGTTAAGGAGGCACATCGTTGCTTATGCTTAAATTTTTAAACTATAATAAGCCGAGCGTTTATGGAAACTAACAGACTTTGCGAGTTAACATAGGCACGGTATTGAAGCAATTTATGTTAAATGCATGATTGATTTGTCTTTACATAACAGTATGGTATCAACTATCAACATCCACGTTGGTAGCAAAGTATAAGTAAACGTAACCGTCAATGTGAATATTTGTATATAGCATAACAAGGTGCGTGTAATGTGTAATTAATTTGTATTCCAAACTGAATACGTAATACCTGGTAGAGAATGGTATTAGTGATTAGTCACAAAAATGATGTTTAAGTATTTATCTATGTAATGCTTTTAGTGTTAGAAGCCTCGTGTGTAGTATGACTTGAGGACTTAAAATTACCAAGAAGATAGGCAGCGTAAAGGGTAAGGTACCATATAGTACAAAACTGTAACGGTGAAATCATGTATTTACAAAACACGGTGTATTATCGTCATCCGCCTGAATCATGTGGAGTGGGTACCTTGCCGTGGCTGCTTTCTCCGTTTGGTTCATCGTCGTCGTTGTCCGTGACTTGCTTCTGTTCTTTGGCATCGGTTGTGGTTCCCTGCTCTTCATTGGAAGGTGCATCTGCTAGGAATGATTCCAACTCCACAGAATCCTCTTCCAAAACAATTTCTTCCAGACTAGGCGTCGACTTGGTAGTCCCTGCCGTTTTGGACACTGAAATTATTTATTTATTACTTGACTTTAACATTTTTTTTCATTTTCTCGTCACTTTTGTTTAAATATTGTGGGTGAGTGAGAAACAGGGAGGGTGTGGAGGAATAAGGAAAAGCATACATTCGATAACTTAATGCAGAACAAAGTCTTACGCTTTGCGTTATAAAAGACACTAGAGAATTTTAATGGCAGTCGTAATTAGCAAATTACCAGAAATATACGCCTTGGCTCACGTTATGTCATATCATGTATCATATGACGTTTGAGAAGACGTTAAGAAGGCAAGCAATTATTCATTTGTTAGTACTCATGCCATATGCAAATCTGTTTTACGCGTTTACGCATTTTACGTCGCGTCGTAAATATATAAATGTGCAATTGCAACAATACATGTGTCCAGCAGAAAAACAATACTAAAACTATAAATGTCTGAGAAATATTTTCATACTTGGAAGAGCTCCTTGTGATTTAAATCTTTGTAAATCTTCCTCAAAGGCTTCTTGATAGACGGCCTGCTTTTCTTTCAGCTGCGAGTTTCGTTGTTTTTCGTATACAGCCAGTTTCCGAAGATGTTCTTCAGTCAATCTCTCTATTATGTTCATAAAATTTAAAAAACGCACATGAAAGATTAGCAACATCTATGAAATCCATCCTCCTGTCGCTGTCAACAGTGTCAGTCAAGTACGTGTCACCAATCCTTCGGACATTGTTTCTGTTAGTTTATCTCTTGCAATTTGCAATAAAATCTCAATTGCTGCAGGATAGGATAATATCTTTCCAAGTAGGAAGAAAAGGGGTTTTGTAAGTAAATTGGAACTTGGGGAAATTACTATCGAAAACATTAGTAGTGCAAAATATTAATGTCTTCGCAGTATCGCTTCATTGGTTTGGTTGGCAATGCAGGCATTCATATATTACTTACTACAAAAGCCCAGAGTGCAGTACAGTACAGTAGTCAAGAGTGGTTAGGGCGGGGCTTTTATCACTGCATTGTCCCAAATAAACCTCAATAATAACGGCACAAATTTACTGCTCGTAACGTCGTCGTAACAAGAAGTCCGAAGTATACATCTACTACTCTGTGTATAAATGAATGAAAATCCTTACTTGGCATTTGGCAAGCAGTATAATATGGCAAATAAAACCAAAAAAGGAATATCATGAAATATTAGCCGGTTTATCGGTCTGTTTCGTGATTTTAAAGTTAGCAAGTTACTTTAACATCATATACATCTGAGCTGGGGTAAGGAATGGCGAATCCAAATCGAGTTTTAGTAATCGCCGTACACATTTGTTTATTTGTCATACATACTTGCAAAAATCCATCCCGCAAGCTATTGTTTTTCGCTTGTATGCATTTCGCAAACGAGAAATTTTAATCAGCAAAAGTGCACATGAGATATTCTATGAGTCTGTCTTAATTCTACTGATATAATAGCAAGTACACATTTATAATAAATTCACAAACCCTTGAGATCCTGAAGTTCGGAAGCTCGCTTCTCTTGGTATAGCGCCAACTGGAAACGATGGTCTAGTTGTTTTTCTCGCAATTCTTGGGTTTCTACCATATCTTCTAACATTAGTAAAGCTGCTTCGGTTTCTTCAAAGGCACATTGAACGTTAACTGCGGAGTCACGAACAGGAGAAAATTATTTGACATATAAAGTTGTGAAAAACAGGCAACCAAAGTGCATGTAATATACGAATATTCATTCGAAATTGCACATAAATACTCGTATATGTACTACATAAATATATGTGCAGTTTTGTAGTGTTTTATCAATGAAGAAACGTTTGTAATAGACATCTAACAGAAGGCGCATTTTGTATATGGATGGAACACGTTTAAGCATGAAAACACTCATATTCAATTTTGCAATGACATGGGTCAAACAGACAGAAAGTAGAAAATGGTTGATTATTTAATGTAGTTGTAGTTTGTACGGTGTAAATCCACCAAAACCTGAGGGATCTGGAAATGGTGAAAATGTCAAGAATGGGGTTTCCGGTTTACATCCATTATGTTTTACACCAAACTACGAGAAGTTTTATGATAGTTTCCATTAATGACAAGCCCCTCAGCACTAGTGCCTTGCTAGAAGTGGCTCGGAGTTGAGTGGGGTAGGTTGATTTGCAGATATAAAAACTGTATTTGAGTTGTAAGATGCGGTACAAATACATAGGACGATGATGATGTTGAAAATGATAATGTCATGTTACGCCAGTTTACGCCTATACGTCTACTAATGCACTGTTATATTTTTCATAGTGAGATACGTAAATGTTCATCCATTCAAACATCGTATGAGGTAGGAATGGAAGAAAGTCATGGGAGAGATTATATACAGCAGAGGAAGAAAACATTTTTGTTGTACGTGAGCTGGATGCGTGACTGCGATCAATTTCTTGTTTCCCGTTTTATTCCGTTACTCACTCACTTTTAGTTAGAATTCCTTTTCTATCACCATTTATATGGTTGCCCAGTTTTTCGTCAAGATTGTGTGGGGAGCAAGCCTAAAAAAGAATCTATTATGCATGGGATGGCTATTGTTCTAAAAGAGTTAATGGATTGTCTATATGTATATATGAAATACCTACATAAACACAGCGAACTGATGCATCTAATTCAACTTGAGTGAATTTCTGTGAATAAATAAAAATACTTGGCCCAAGAAGCACTCGCTTCGAGCATTACAATCATCACATGAAGAATTTATCCATATCTTTCTTTTCTCGCTTGTTTTCCGCTTTAGTACCCCTTTTCCTCATTTTTCGCTTCGTACTTTTTATACTGTTTTTTGATGGAAGACATTCCAAAGCACAGTTAATGGATTCTGGTTTCCCAGCCTTGTTTAGACAAAAGCAGGATGTTAGAAATACAAAATGACGAATTTACGAAGGAACTGGACCGTTCGACCAAAAGCCATACACGTTATATGCACATTCAAAAATCTAGTAGATGTTGCTTCCCGTCTCTCTCTCTCTTTGAGAAGGAACAGAACGATGCTTTCACTATTTTTTTATTCCCTTACTCAAAACAACGTCGGTATCGCATATCGGTATCCATTATCCATGCTTTGTCTGTTGCTGATGTTGGATTTTGTTTTTATTTACGTCATTGCATCATATTAAGTCCTATGCTTGCTATGCATTCACAATACAAGAAGGGGGTATAATAATATTCTTTCTCGAAGACCGTCTCATTGCATTGCCGGCAAACTTAGGTAATCCCAAGTTAAACCAATAATCCTTTCGAATAGTTTCCAACTGGCCGACACAATTGTTTAAATAAATGGCTATCCTAATGCTATCCTTCTCACTCGGATTTCCACGTACCCGGATTTTTGATTCTACTACATATATTACGACATAACACTTGACTTAAGACTTGACTTGAATAAATTCATAACTTCATAACAAATTATATTATGGCTAATAATAAAATAATTATTAACCATGGGTGTACATACCTGTCATATATGAAATTTCAAATATGACAGGTATGTATTCCAGCGTATGCAAAATACTGTCACAGAAGAGCAGTAATTGATTTCCAATTTGAAATACTTTCGAGCATGACATAGAGTATTGCATTATTGCGCAAACATTAGATTACCTATGACGAGATGTGAAAAAGCTATTCAACGGGATTAAGCTTGTCGGCTGTTGGGAACATATCGGTCACTGGATTAGATTCTATAGATAGTATGGACATCATGGATTGGAGAAAGGTTAAGGATCAGAATGGCTATATATAAGGATGAAATGCATAGGCAGACAGACACTGACTGACGAGAAGTTATCTCGAATAAGGTGTTTTTGTGTTCGATTTGGTTGTTACTGCGAATTTTATGAGCCGACTTGTCCAACAGTGCAATTTAAACTTCATGCATGAAATATTATGAGCACTTACGAACTGAATCACAAATTTCCTGGACTCCGTGCACCAACTGGGGGATTAAGGCAAGTGAAGTAGATAGCTTCCCAACCATTTTCCATTGCCGTTCGTAGGTTCTATGTAGACTTTCAATGATTTCATCAACTTCCTAAAAAAACAGAAATCATAAAATTGTACCGTTGACCGTACCCTACTCTTATAAATTCAATGGTAAATGGTGACCTGCTTTTTATACGGATTACATGGGTCTACTCTCCTACACCCTCCCTACACACCTATGTAGTACATATTATATTCATACCACACCTTCTTAAACATTTATGTAATACGAGAATTACACTACACTACAAACAAGTTACATCGCGCTGCATCAACGTTTTTATGTAATGACTTACTGAAGCACATAAAGCTGTAATTTCAGTCTTCGCGTGGATTTCAGTCCAGTAACTTTGATATCTTTCTAGGAGCTCCAAGCCAGCATCATAGTTACATACGTCTTTCTCCGGTTTTTTTCTAAAGTTGGCTTCACGGCTGGAGTGTCGGTCGAGTTTAAGATTACGGAGACTAAAAGGTGCAGAACAGCCATGGAACATGGAAATAAAAATAACCATAATTATAACCTTACATTTCTTCCTGCTTTGGGGGCGAAGTTCAAGATAGCACAGAAACAGTCTTATTCTCAGTTATTCACTACAAATGGCCGGCAGTCCCGGTTTATGCCTACTAATCATGCAACGCTTACGGATAAGTAGTACAGAGTAGTGTACCTCATAATAAGCATTAACATAATTCAAAATGGGCTCGCCTCGTGGGCGTTATTACCTGCTCGTAATTTCTTCCTGGACATTATGAAATTTTTCTCTGAGGCTAGCAAACATCTTCCCGAAATCAAATTTCTGGTTGTCCTCTAGCACGACGGTACAGCTCACACTGACGCAAACAACGGCTAGAAGACAAAATTACAAACGATGATGGTCTTGAAGAGAATTAGTGAAATTGGCATGACCTCCGACTGAATAGCGTGCTTAGTTCATACATGTATAATTATGACAATGACTGACAGCAGCACTTAGCTGACGCTATGCATATGCGCATGATGAGCATGCACATTCACGTTAAAGTTTTAATGACTCCGTAATATATGCCGGCTTCATTTCAAAAATACTTTGTGAATTACACGCTGGTATGTATTAGTATCTTCAGACATTTTGCCACGTTTAATGTCCTACGAGAAGTATAAGTAAGCAGGTGAATTTTTTTTACATGTACGAATTTCATTTACTATCAGCACAGCCCTACAGGCTATATGGGGAACAGGGAACGACTAACCGGAAAGGTAATATGAGAAAGCGTTCGCGGTTTTCTTCATTGCTGTATAGTGCTGAACAAAAGAGTAGATTCATAAATCTTTTAATGAGTCATAACTCAAACTGCCTGCTCCACTCTTCCCTGAGGATGCATCCTTCATGATGCCAGTGTTGTATAAACAAGCAAAACAAATGGCACAAGGGAGCTATTATTCTGCAGAGATATGGCCGTAAATCGCCACATTGGTTTGTACATGATGTAACGTAACTCCAGGATCTCGTCGTAAGTTTCCCGTTTCCCGTCGTATTGTCTTATGTCCATAACAGAACGTACCCATTGCTCACTCGCGACCGCGATCTTTCTTACAGACTTTTAGACCGAAAAATGGATTAACGTTATTTCGCGAAAGTACAAGTACTACAGACACACTGGAAGGGAGGTATTGGCAAAGGCAAACCGCATAGTCTAGCATCTCCTATTTACCTAGTACACTAAATTGGGGTTAGTCTGAAACGAATTATGACTACGAGTACGTTTGTCGCGTTAAACAAAAACAATTCCCCGACAAAATTTATAAAAAATGTATTAGGAAACAAGAAAATCGGATGGGATGGCGATGATTTTTTCCATGGAATGCATTAGAAATCCTTTAGTTGCACATGGCATGTGTAATACAGATATTCACATGAAATCAATTTAATAAACTACAAATCGCTTTTGTATACACATACATACCTACACCAATCAGAATCAGTGAAATACTAATGACTCTCCATTGACTAGATAATAGACTGACAATTGTGAATGATTCTGGTTTAGATTGCCCAATCCTTACTTAAACTTTAACTCCAAATGGTAAATTTGGTAAATTTTAAATTGGCCATTACGTGAATAAAACAACCCCACACACACGTGTCCCCATTCACTTATAAACTGTCAATGCCTGCATTTAAAGTTATTGTAATCCCACTCCAAAAAATACGAATTACGCTTTTATACTACCTTGCTTGTACAAGTAAAGAGTGAAGTCCTCAAATACTGGATTAAGAATTGCAAGTGGCAAATGCGAAACCACAGTCAAATAATACAAGAAAGAATTTATACAAACATTCGCCCCATTTAAGTTTGCACAAGTATTAAGCGTCTACTCACTCAACGTTAAACGGAAACGTGGGTCTACCGTTACTCACAATGATTATCGTTTCCAATTTTTGGAAAATAAACACGGAGGAGGCTGTGTGTTGCCCATCATATCAAATCTATCCTTATCGCAACTTCGCATAATCATTATATCGCACTTATCAATACTGTTATATTACATTACTGTGCACGCACAACGCAACGCACATCATGATCATCACCAGAATTTGAAAATTGCATTTTATATGTAAGTTTTTTTGTATGTGACTTGCTATATTATGCTTTGGATATAGTTATTAGTTATTATTTACCTCATTTAGCAATAAAAACATCCATCCAGCTCCATCAAAACTTCAACATCGATAACTGCACAGAACCCGATATATTCCCAGGCGATTCCCACGTTTAATACGTTAAGGTGCACACACCTCAAAACTCTTTCGCTTTCTCGCCTCAACAAAGATTGGAAACAAGTGCCAGATTACCTACCTACACACACGATGAGATGAGATGATGAATTGTTGATAACCACTCGAGTGTTTACTTTTACACAGACCACGAACATTTACAAATTGGCAAGATTAGATCCTTCTGAACCAGTTCACCAGTTCTATTAATTTAATATGTAGAATCAGTCGAATGTACGCATTTACACATTACACGTCCAGTATAACATATATCATACACTTCTAATCTACACTTCAATGACTGTAATACATGGCTCTTTTGCTTATTGATTTAAATTTGAAGTGTGGATATTTATCCCAATATAATAATAATACAGTATTTCATTACAATGGTAACACGTAATGTAGAAACAGATGATTCTTAAAAAATTGGCTGGATCAAGATAGCACGAGGTCTGTGTTTCCACTGCCTTCAGCAGGCTTTTCATGGTTTTAATGGCATGCCATATGCTTCACCTCACTATGCTGTATCTTATCCTTCGTGAGCGTGAGGCTGTATTGGTGTAGTACTACATGCGTATTGTGCATTCCTTATGCATCGTCTATATCTAGTAGTCCTTCTCCTCTATTCTGGTATATGCAAAAGTCTCTAGCTCGTGAAAATCCGGTACCAGATCGTGCTTCAATAAGAGTGAAAACTCACAGTACGTACGACTCCAGGCAGGCAGAGCGAGAGCGACTCATCATGTCTTGTATTTGCTCCATATTCCATAATAACGTGTGGGTCCAGTCCTGGGACCGAAAGAAAGTTTCTCTTTCACTCTAATCAAAGTCAGAAACACAGCGTTACTAAAAAATTAATTCCAAGGATTTGGACTTTTGGGTGAAATTATATTTGTTTACAGGGATTTGATGGGATCCAACCAGCGTTTACGCTTTCATTAAAACCATGTTTAGAATATTATAAGTTGTGCATAAAGGCAGCAGGACCCACTCCAAAAATAGGGGCTCTCGCCTCGCCTCTCGACGAAGACGAGTTTCCTTTTGTTTACCAACTATTATGTAGTAAAACGGGGTTAATCACGAGAAGTTTCCGGATATCATGTCGGGAGGAAATCAAAATAAAACCAGAAAAAGGGATTCCCACTGTTCATGCAATTCATGGATTTTAGCAGGAGGCATGTTTTCACTCCCCATTTTTCCTCAAGAATTAATCCAATACAACAAATAAGACTCTAGAGAAAGGAAAATTGGAACATTTATCATTTATCACACTGCACTGCACACTCCCATGAAACGGCCATCTTAGAATGAGAGAGGAGCGGTAAGGTAGAGTGTGAGAAGTCATAATTCATACAAAGAAAGTCTAGGGAAGGGAAAACCAAGGTGTGAATTATTTATTGTTCTGATGCTGTTGTCTAGTACAGACAGAGAGAAATGCTGGGAGAAACTGTCGGTTGAGAACCACCCACATGGATTAGAAATCTCGACTAAAGTAAAACCAAACTTGTTACATAGGTGCATAGGTATATGTACATGGACTGAATGTGGGGCAGGCAGCCATGCTGGCAATGGAAATCGTTGAGGAGTAACTAACTGGTGTTAGAATTTTGTTATATTAAAAAGATTATCTGTAGAGTAGAATGCTAAGAGAACTTCGGTGTTCGTATTTAGTTATACTCTTACTTACAACTAATCTTAGGTCTACGTCTGTGTTTATTACGGATGAAAGCTTAACTTCACGTTCAGATTGTCTGGAAAACGGCTACCGCTATACCGTTATTATGAGAAACAGCAAATATCGCCCTTTTGATGACGATTCCTAAATTCCCATGTTAGTCGTTCGTTTCAAAAGCAGGCAGCGTGAGTGAGTGACGTGTGAAACGGGGCTTCTGCCTGCTCTCGCTAGACGATACGATGGACTGGTTGCATATATTTTGTTGATTGTAGCGCTCTAGTTCGTTCGTGTCCTCCTCGTTTCTCATAAATAGTATTATAAATTAGCGAAAAACATTTTACGATTTTCTGTAAGAGCCAGTGTTCCAATTCCACGTACTACTTTGATGTGTACGCGAACCTCCTGGTGAAAGTATAATGCTTAATCATTGACCAATGATAATTGAATTACTTCCGCTTTTTAACTTGAAGCTTTATTCCTTCCTTTGGCTTTGGCCGTGCATTTGGTTGGACTAGCGGATGGAAACTGGACAGTCCGACTAATTCGGCATGATTTTGACACTCAATATATTGCTAGCTGTCATGATCAATCTTGTTTGGCCGGGGAACACACTCACCGCGAACACAGAAAGAACCGCGCGTCCCGTATTTTGGAACATCGCCATTACACAAACATGATGCATGACATGCCACAAAAGTTGCCCTACATTTGACTCTGGTTTCATTCGTGACAAAAACAAAATAATTATAGCAAGTTATATACTTGCAATTGTATAATTGTAAGTCATTCACTGAATGGAAGACATGCCGTTTGTCCTACGATACCCCCACTCCCTTCCGGTGCCATTCGTCGTCCTACTTATGGCGTCTGGACTTCAGACTCTGGAGTCATTCAAAAACACATGTAAAAGACTTATCGCTAGTTCCAACCCACGTACATTGCGATTGACTAAATTACATAATATCCTTGTAGTTAGTTGTAGTTATTTACCAATATTATAATCGCTTGTTCTGATGAAAGGATTTTGTGCTGTGCATGTATGTAGCCAGCCAGAGCGTCCGAGTAAACTGCCTCTGGTTTTGTACTTGAAGCATTGAAGAAAGTGGTTTTGTAAGGTCGTCAAGAAGAGGATTTCCTAAGTGGAACACTTTGATCTTCACCAGCTGTACGTACGCCCAATTCTAGTCTTGTGAAATATGTTAGTTTAATAGGTAATTCGATGGACCTTACGCGTAATCCAATTACTTACATCTATACATCCTCTGAAAACTGATTGATTGATCTTACCACACGAGGAAAATAAAATTGCTACGACTGTACTAAATGTATATATAAGATTGTCCCTGAAATCTCTCTCGACACTACTTTCATAGTATGGCAGATACTCGCCCTATTATCACTTGTCCAACTAGACAATATATCGCAATACCCAACGATATGTTTTTTCCGTTCTGTGTATTAGAGAACTCTTTATATCATTCACGTGTCTGCTGTTACCGGGGATGAATCTCATGAGGGAATGAACTGCCTAGATACTTTTTTGTAGTAGATGCATATACTGTTTCATCAAAAGCTCACGTACGCAACGATTTCGTGTAGAAATATCACTTGTTCAGATAGGAAATGATACATGATCAATTTCTCCATTACAAAGAAGCAAGGAATAGAGCCGTCGTCGTTTCGTGACCCGTTAAGTAGAGAAACATGAGTAGAAATCAGGGGAAAGCAAGTTAATTGTGCATAGAAGCATATTGTTTATACTATTATATGTGGCACATATCATAAACGTAAATATCCTTCAAGCTTTTCTTAATTTCGGACTATTCATATGCTGACATGCACAGGCACAACGTGCAATGTTATGTCCCCCCTACACTACATGTCTACCTCAATGACATCATAACATTCATAGCCTTAATGTTAATGCTTATGGAGTAGACGGCAACTTGAAAGGATCATAACATTTCTCGAGAATTACTGAATAGATAAAATCATAATTTGCTCGTAATAAATGTCAAAGGTTGTCTGTGAACTGGGCAAGATATGGCATGGCATAGGTATACTGTTTCATCCTGTTATTCACTTTGTATCTCCGCTAGTTTTCCTCTAGTCATCATTCGACCAGTACTTCAGGGGAGTGAGACGCTAACACATCAGAGGACTGAAGCTACAACCACTCATAACATTTCTTCTATCCGATAAATCATATAACTACTATACCTCACTCACTGCTAACTGTTACACATATCCTTGTAACAGAATCAACTCATTCATCATTTTGGAACTGTTTGTTGTTTACCGTTTTTGAAAAGTGCTTCAACAACAACTTAATCCGTTGCTGATTAGCTGTTCATGTGGTGAAAAACAAGTCCGGAAATTATTCCATCAAAGAAGGGAGGCAAATAGAGTTGATGATCGGATCAGTTTACACTCTTTCCCCTCCAGTATCCCGTTTTGCTAAATTGACTTAACATTTCTGTGTGAAGTGCTTTCGCCCTAGGAAAAATATGATTCCATTGTGGGTGGTTGCAAAATAAGGTATTTCTATCCAGTATCAGGAGATTCTTTACCCGAGTTTCTATATTAATACGCTTGTGCCTCGAAATATCACCGGTTGATTCATGGTATGTTCATATTCCGTATTATATTTCATCGGTACACACGACTCGTCAACAAAATTAGCATTACAATATTTTCGTAGAAGGAGAATTCTCGTTCTCTTCCGGCCTTCTTTTAATGAGTCTAAGCCATTAAAATATAATGCCTTCCGCCAAAGTACTACTGGTGTCTGATGTATTTTTGAAGACGTTATCCGTATAACCGAAACACAGGGATTTTTGCAACGAATCACATTTTTCATTTGGAAAATCATCTCGAAGACCTGTGAGGTACGTATTTGTGGTGACAATTTTCTCGATGCCAGTCTTAATTTTTGCATGCTCTTTGAATTCTGTTTGAATTCGATGCATGCTTGAAGTGTCACGTATACTTTTTTTAAAACAAAATCATAGTATATGGAAAATAGCATCACGCTTGTCACTAATTTATTTATTTTTGATTGCAACACAATAGAGATCGTTATCAGTATTATTAAGTCAAATAAAAATTCACATTGTCAACATTGTATTCGTTTTATTGTTATTTGCAAATGGATGAATAGATGTATATATCGTAAATACCGTAAATAGATGAATCTCATACGTATTCTTATAAAAACTAAAGTGTAAAAGATGTCAGGTAGATGCCAATGTAGCGGTGCGGTGCATTTGTATAGTATTTATATTAGCATGTCTATACCCGTCTTGAATTTTAAATTAGGGGAGTTGGATATTGTAAATATTTTTGCACATTACATTGACAATAATATTGACAACGGTGCATTTGTATAGTATTTATATTAGCATGTCTATACCCGTCTTGAATTTTAAATTAGGGGAGTTGGATATTGTAAATATTTTTGCACATTACATTGACAATAATATTAACATCCTCTTACCTTCAGACGTAACAAGTACGGTGCGCGGTAAAGGCAGAGTCATTTGTCGAATTTTAATTTGTAGTTATGACCTTTCTTGCTATCTTCCCGGTTTGATCACTGGCTCACATCAGTCAGTGCAGTTGGTGATTTTGCGTTCTATTGTTGTCGGGACTCATTTCGGAAGTTTGGAATAGGTATACTTACAAGGATGGTTGCAGGTAAACGCATGAAGTCTAATTACACGACGGACTAACGTTTAACATGATAGATAAAGGAATAGTACGAGTCATGATGATCGCAGTTGTCCTTGTAATGTATACCTGATGTACATAACTAATTAACGTGTTTTTTTGCTAATAGACATGAACAGTACACACATACATGTACGTAAATTATAAACCATCATAACTATCAGTATTATTTACTAGGAACTCAAAGCAAAGCAAATACATTAGATCTGGATGACGCTCCTACACGCAAATGTCACGTTGCGAAGTTGTACCTTTGAACTTTGCTTCGCTATGGGTCAGTCGTTTGCGTCACAACTTATGTGGCTCAGCAGTTACTACCAATAATGTCATAACATAAAATACAAATGCCGAATAATATATAAATACAGTTTCTTATATGCATATTCAATTATGTATTCTCACGACATGTGAGTACCTATTTAAAATACTTACTAAAAATTTTGTGTTGGCTGACGACAACGGTTATACAAAATACAGCTTTTTCTGCAAAATATTCTACATGGGTTAAGCCTGTACTTACAACATCAAAAAATTATTACAGTTTCGCCTGAAGGCATGGGCCAACACAATACGAAGTAATGATGAAGTTGTAAAGGCTCGTGGCTGTTGTGCTATAAAAAGTGTCGTAATGATGCCGGTAAAGAGCATAAAAGACGTTCACGTGAGATACCAGAGTTTACTCGTAAGTGTTTCCTAAAATTCTATTCTGATCTTCTTCATTTCCTTAATTGAATCATCTAACTTGATGAGGAGAACACCTTAATAGTGCATGATACTATTTACTTGGACGTACATATATATGTATAAGTCTTATGTTACCGCGAATTATAGATTACATGATGCACAATTATAATGCTCTCAGCCTTACATATTTCTCCTTCAAACTATAAATCTGTATATAAGCGCGCCCACAATTACTGTGATCAGTCGGTAAGCTCATGTTTCAACCCTTCGTTTCCTCCTCCTCTCACTCACCAGCAGTGCTGATGTATATAATGTGTAGAATGTCTTCTTTTACAATGCATGGGTCATGGCAGACATCCGGCATCTAATACAAAAAGCATTTGCATTAGGGTTGATTGATGAAACGGAGCAAGTCGAGTGTTTCCTTTTACAAATATATCCAGTTTTCTGTCACACAGCCATATCCATAAATGCCAAGGTACACGGCACACTAAAAACCACGATAAGTTTTTGAGTAATATTCATCGAGGCATATCCCTCCCTTGATCTATAGGAAGGAGAATCTATAATTTTGTGCTGTGAGTGGGAAGTATAAGGGCGAAAAAGGAGAGACATCCTTCATCTTGTCCTTCTGCTATTCATAACTACATCATCATAAGCCCTTTTTGTCTTTCTCGCAAAATCAAAAAGGATGCAGCCAGGCATACATTCGTTTTATAGCCGAAGACGAGCTTCCCAGCGAGTCAGTCAGCAATCAGCAGAAACACTTGAAAGAGCACAAAAACAAAAATCTACATACAAATACTTGGCGTTTATACGTGAAAAGGAGGAAAGTGCAGACCAAGTGAAAATTTTCCCAGAGTGGAACGAACGAAGGCTGTGAAGTGGCGCTGCTCCAAAGACAAAATCAAACTTGTATTATGAATTGGGAAAGGCCATGTGTGCGTGCATCTTTCTCCTTCGTTTGGCTTAAAACACACACACATCCATACCGTAAACGATCAAGATGAGCTATAACAAAACTACTATAATTTTTATATAGCGCAGTTTTGTTGTTGTGCACAGCGTATATATTGTTGTAATCAATGTTTTTGCAATTCCCACATTTTAGCCAACTTTTTCTCTAACCTAGCCAACTTTGTTGTTACTCAACCTTGGAATGTATTGCCAAGAATTAGTTTGTAATTGCATTGTACGGTCTCTCCCCATTTTTATACTGTTCTCCCACACGTTTATTACCGGTACATGAATTTTTGATTTGGTGAATTAATTCCAGACTGAAGGTATAACATATTGTTCGATCGATGATTTGAAACTTGTTATATCATGTAGGATTTCAATCTTCTGATGATCATGTCTAGACTCTAGACGTCTCATCTCTCGTAGTATTATATTGCATGTGTTGTCAGAATAAAAACTTGAGGAAGAAAGTGGGGAACAATCTACAACATTATTAACATTACCTAAAGCTTGGGATACAAGTATCAGTCAGAGGAATATTTGAGGATGCACGAATGATACCATTCAATTAACAGTAGTAAAGTTTAAGTTGATGTAGCCTTTTGTGTTAAGATTCGAAAGAGAATGCTTTTTATTCTAGAACACGGGCAAAAAATGACAATTTGTCCTTTTGGTTTTCTACAGGATGCAGAAAATAGAGCCCAGATTAAAGGCCGCGACACTTTAGGGGAGACAACTGAATGTGGTGAAAGCACTACTAATCGGGATACCTCAAGTGGCGAAAGTTCTTCCTGTGAAGAGGTGGATTCGAGCACGGAATCTTTCAATAGTTCCGCTACTGGCAGTTCAACGGAAACCGAAAGTTGTCTGTTGGAGAATAAGGAGGAAACTTCTAAGAATTCATCAAATTACCAGGCGGAGGAAGTGCAGGCACTAGTCGCCCCAAGTAAACTGGAAGGCAGTCTGGGTTCAAATGAGCAGCAAAATAAGCTCTCGAAGGAGGAGAAGATCCGAATACGAAGGTTAAGGAGAAAGCTTGCGGCACAAGCGGCGGGGAAAGAAACTCTGGCAGATCTTGACAAAGGAAGTAAGGGTTGTTCTGAAAAGCGGCTTCAGAATCAGAACCAACATAATTATCACCACCTCCACCAAGAGAAAGTACGCAAGGGGAATAAAAATTTCGTGGGGTATAAGATGTTTGGGAAGTTGTCTTGTGTCAGTTGTATGGATGCCCTACGGGAGTGCTGTGGAGGTAAGATTGTTTTAGTCGATATATCTTTATAATACGAGGAACGATTTGGAGAGCTATGGAAAAATTATGCCAAGGCAGGACGTGTTGTACTCTGTAAAAACTTATCATCTGAGCCATTTCACCTAATAATGCATTTTAGTTATAACTCAAGGGATACTTTTCCTCACACCTTGGGTCATGCTACTTTCGCATTGTGCCCCATTTCAGCCAATATTCGTTATAACCTTCAACATAGTATGCCAAGATCCTGCCACCCATATGAGTGTTTAATTTTGTTCATTCAAAATATCTGCGTTTGTGTAGAATTTGCATGAATCACGTCAAGTGATAGGGATCTACAAATGTGTTGCGTGTAGGCAGTAAGTTTATTGTGATCATATCCCAGCCATGAGGCATGTCATGAGGCAATAGAAAAGAAACCTCTTCTACACCATATTTACTACCAAAAAACTGTAAGTATTTTATATGTTATGTAATCCTTTTGTATCTCTACGAATATTTTGTTAGCATGGATAGAAGACAAAAGGATTAAAATCACGAGGCCATATTAAACACAAGTGAATAGGCAATCATTTCTGGATGATCGCTTTAAGAGGAGCTCTCGTATAAGAACACCTCTCTCCAACACACATATTTGTTTGATCTACGAGGTACTTTCCAGCTCCAAAAATAGTTCAAAGAACGTCTGGGAATCCAACTCGTGAGCCAGATATCTGCCATTTCCGTGAATTGGCTGACACCAGCAGTTTCTAAGCAGCTTGTCTGAACGCCACACTATGAATCATAAAAAGACATATTGCATTCAATTCAACTTTGTTAAACCGCCCCAGGCATATTTAATAATCGCAAAATAGATTTCATAAAAAAACACGATGAATTATGGTTATGCATGTTGTGACCTCAGCCAAAGGAAACAGTTCAAATTATGCTTCAGGTGAGGTGTTATATCCAACCATGACTGCCATTTACCAATGACTACTGAACGACCTAATAACTGATTCTCATCCCGTAAAGATGTTCAAACCTCAAAGTCTCAGTCAATCAATACAAACCCGCTTTCTCTTCAAAGGTATAATGTAATCTTGTAGAAAGTGCATAACTCCTTGTTGTTACTATTGCTGCTGCTGTCTTCCACCATGCACGCTCGCACAATGATTGTGAGTTTTCAATAAAACTGGTTGCGTGGGGGGGGCAGTCCGTGATATCTCATTTAAGTCACACGATATAGTCAGTCACCCAAATTCAGAATGCATTATTGCATTAAAAGCTCAAAACGGAAAGATTCATAGAAGAAAAACACCACACTCCACTACTTTCCACTCGAATTTCAAAGATAACTAGTCATTCTGCAAGGTTTTTCATTAAAAGGGTGCATGCCGATGCCGGGGCTATTTTTAACCTAGTCTATTCTTTGTGACACACATTAAGCAACCATTCCACTGTCTTCACATGACGATGGTGATAGTGGCGCGGCGGCGGCGGCAGCATCATCATCATCATCAACAACAACAACGTGGCATGTCAATAATAATACCTTCACCAACATTATGATTCCCTTTTCTTTGCCTAAGAGCTGTAAAACACCGACGTGAGTGTTGTGAGACAGTTGTTTCCGCTTCAAGAGCTATTACAAATACGTAACTTAGAAATCATTGAGATTACTTGGACCCTGGAGAGAGTGTACAATCATATATTTCACTATACCTCCTCCAACCTCACTCTGTGGTAGTCTTTTTAGTCCGGAGGACGAGTGCTTACTTTTGCTTTACGTACCTAGTGAACCTAGTCAAAGTTAGAGATAGAGATGCAAGGAGCCAAAATCGATATTTAATCTACCGTTTATGTTCCTTGTCTTGCCTTCTTTACCACCTCCACCTCTAGGAGGAGGAGTGTCTCTCACGAGTATTATTATTTCATATTCCCCCCGTGATATTCATAAAAATCGTGTTTTTTTCTTCGACTAAAACTCTATATATATCCTTTGCTCTCTCTGCATTTTTTCAGAGTGTGTACTATATGCAATGATGCACGTTCTGATATCAGTAAGAGGCTCTCGTGTGTATCAAGCCAACCATGAAATGAAAGAGGGGTGGCAAATCGCTGAGTTGATCTTGCACAGCTGTGAAATTCCTTTTTACCTCCACCATCCCATCCCCCTTTTTAGCTGAATTATCAGCTTTTTTCAGAGAAAGTCATGTCTATCAAAACGTAATCTCTCTCTGTGCTTCCCCTCTTTATCACTTTAGCATTTTGTTGTTGCACCAAATTACACATCAAATGAAGCCTATATAGGCCCAAAATAACATGTATCAAATAAATTCATTAAGTTAATAGTGCATCTCAAAAAAACTAGAAAAAAATGGGACTAGAAATGGGAAGAACCATGTCAGAAAGGGAATTATTTTTTATTAACTTCGATCCCACTTTGTGTTCCCCATCCATCGAATGATGGTTGTGGATAATGCATGTAGAAAGGGAAAGTTTTTGCAAATGTTGAATAATACAAAATGTACGCGAGTTATTATTATTCAGCTGTTTTACCCTGCCTTATATATATATAGATAGAATATTTCCCCCTTTTCCTTTGCTACTTTCTCTTCTGACTAACTGACACAATGAACAAAAAAAAGCTGGCAAGACCCTTCCATCTGTCTTTTAGCGAACTTGTGAACTTTCCCCTTAATAAAGAAAGGGACTTGGAGAAAGTCTACACATTGTCAAAAGTTTTTTTTCTTCTGTAGCTGAAGAGTAAACTTTGTTTTGTTTTTAGTCATCCCTTCCTCTAGTCTTCTGGTCTAGGTTCATTCATTGCTCTAGTTCAGCAGTCAGTGTGACATGCTTCATCGGATGTGCTAGGGAATGAAAAGAGGCAGATGAATACAGCGCAACCGACGACTCCTTTGTAAATTGTTCATGAACAAGGCCGACCGAGCAGTATTCAATTTCGGTGAACGGGTGTGTGTGTAGCCACACACAGGCCGTGCCTGGGTCTGCCGACGAGAGAGAATTGAAATTGAAAATCGCGTAGATAGAGAAACCCCTGCCTGCCCGTCATGATACACATATTACCAAAGACAATACTTATCGCCAACAAGTAAGAAATGGTTGATGCACCCGTGCCTTGCCGCCGTCTCGTTTGTAAATGTTCTGGGTAGCTGGATATATATACATTATCTCGTAGTTTTTGCTATGTCACTTCCTTGATCACAGTCATTATTCACCACAAATGTGAGAAAGAAAGCCCTTTCCCTGTCGTTCCGCCGGTACCACTTGCTTATTTTGTTATAGACTCTGTCGGAATTGGGTAAGCAGGAATGATACGAAATGCCAAAAAGGTGTACATACACTTATGTGTATTTATAGAGCCACTGTAGGAGGTCTTCAGGGAACTAGTCAAGTAGAGAGGATGGCAAAATTAGTTCTGATTTTTTGGCACTATGTGTATACTCCGTAGATGTTGCTCTCTCCCTTTCTCTCCCTTTCTCTCTCTCTGGGATGATATTATGCGTTATGTTAGTATACAAGAATTTACCGGGCTTCCTCCACCTCATCGCGATATTGGAGTGAAAATGTATACGTACACAGAGGATCCTTCCCGGTTTCCTCTTCACTGGAAAAAACGAACAATCTCTTACATAAGGTAACGTATTTATTCAGGGTCGGTTGGCAAAAGCAAAGGAATTCTGGTTGACTTACTTATGTGCGGTGTGTGCGGAGGAGTATAAGCAGTCACTTTTTCACTCTACGACTACTGCAAATGATCCTTTGTACGGTTACTTTTGTTCGGAGCGGAGACGGAGAGGGAAGGTGAAATGAAGAAAATACACAAGTCTTTCTCACATTATTGGATTTTCTCTGAGGAGACGAGAAGTAGATTTTGAGCACAGTTCCTGCGGTATTTTGCCAACCGAACGGAACGACGATGATGATTTTGTGTTGGTTAACCGAAAACGAAAGGATTGATATCATCCTGTTATATGTATTGCATTGTCAAAGGGGCGCTCTTATACCGCGGTTGAGTTTTCCGTCGCATGTGTGAGTATAGCGACGTGATGAGTAGTGAAGGTGAAATCAGAGAAAGTATGCCGATGAATGAGTGTTTAAACGGGGAATAGAGGAGACAATCCAATTGTCCTCCATCAGTCTTTCGCTTTCACTTGAAGATTTTTTCTCTTACGACGCTTATTTCACAGACATCTCTTTCGGTATTGCATTGCATCCTTTTTCAAAATGAGAATAAAAAGGAATTCTTTTGTGGAATGGAAGAAGTGTCCGGCAGCAGCACATACCTACCCCAAAAAGTAATCCCTTTCTGGAAATGAAGTTTGTGCAAAAAGATGAAAATAACTAATACATATTACAGTAGACGTAGAGATGTTGAATTGGGTGTGAGATGTGACAGCAAAAGAAACCCAAGCGATAGATTGAACAAAAATCGTTTTCCATCGCAGATGGGTACTTTTTATTCCTACAAAAGCAAATCACATTTTCACTCTGGCTTATACGTATGCATCCAAAATCCCAGGGAAATAACAAATGCATGTACCAATATATGAATGCACGAAAATTCAAAAGGAATTGGGTAACTTCAATACAATAAAATGAAATGATCAAGGACGAGCAGCAGCTAATTCAGATGTGCTTCTATCTCAATTCCACTATTCCACAAGACCTTCAGTGTGGAAAGTCACAGTCACAACGTTCTGCTAATTAGTATTGAATGTATTTTCATGTTATTCAAATATTTCCCCAAGACAAATACAAACGAACAATGGTGCCTGCCTAAACTTGGTTGGTTCTCTATAATACTCTTTTCGCTCCAGGAACACACCGCACCGCTCGAATATACACCACACGAACTTAATCTGGAGATAAGTAGCAAGAGTAAAGGTAAAAGGTGGCTCTTGTGAAATTGTAAGAGAAAAGTGACAGTTTACCCTTGCGAATTTTACAGGTGATATAGCACGTCTACGTTAACCATTTGATAATGTTTTGATACAGCACGTTCCATACACTTGAGTCGAGAAAGGACGGGTGGGATCTGGCGAAGAAGATATTTTCTTTTTTGCTAATGGAGGCAACGTTGCTATTTTTGGTTGAATAGTAGGTACGTACGTACGTGAAGTACACAAGCAAAGGTATATTTTCCGGTTTGAACAAAGTCTTGTCGTCTCCTTGTCCTTCTACGTCTGTTGATTTTGATAAAAACTTGTCCTCCTGATAAAAACTCGAGCACCGGAGGGAAGAGAAAGTAGCTGACATTTGCATAAAAATTACAAATCCAAGCAATTTTATTCCATTTGAGGCAGAATCTGTGTACTTCTCGTAGTCCCTCCGTTGCTTTTCTCAGCGTGTTTACTGTTTTGCTCCTTCGGTGGTGGTGGTGGTGCGCTTTTTCTGTAATTCAAAAACGGCTTGTGCCTCCACGACGAAATCTATATTCCTAGGCTTGCGGGATACATACTAATTCTAGTTTTTGCTCACTGTGTAGATCTCGGATGTTGACTAAACCATCGTCGTCGTCGGTGTAGTATTTCTATGCAAATGCAATTCAAAATAGGAGGAGAGCAACTACTCCCACAATCCTGTGACACGCTAGAATATAGTGATATTGCTCGTTTCCAATATAAAACAGTTGCAATGAAAATGAAATCTGGAAAATCGTTTCTGTTTACTTTCCCAGACAGAAACAAGACGGTGGCGAAAATGTATTTGATTTTCATGTACTTTGAAAACACTTTTCTGCCATTTATTACGCACGAGTTGTCTCTGGATAGGTATGTGATAACGCGTGTGTCCGTGAGACAGTGTATTCGCGAATTCGCAAACGTAGTATTTGAAATCCAATCTAAATGAAGTAATTAATATTCTGACGTAACAAAATTGAACGTATAAATTAAATGGTTTCTTGAACGTTGAGTTAAAAAATGGGGTCTTGTGAATAAAATAAGTTTATTCCGCTCCTCGGTCCAAATCAGACAGAAGCAGTTTATATATATTACCTATTTTATTTGCGATTACGAGTATTTTGTGATGCTTAACTTTCAAAGGAGATATCGCCAAAGTCAAAGATCACATCTCGGTTTTTTCTTCTCTATGCACTCAATCTTGTGTACTTTGTGTATGATTGTGCAACGCCTTGCTAAAAATAGTGGCACTTGGATCATAAGTAGTGTTCCATTTTTAGCCGGAAAGTTTCCCTTTTTTGCATCAAACTACCCCATCGTCCCATAATATGTTGAAAGCTTTTGACAAGATAGGGCAGGCATACTATCATGCCGTGTATCAAGCTCTTTTTATCAGTTCATCTAAATTTCAAATTTTATCGGCTCCAGTTGACGGGCTTTCATATATTTTCTACACAGTAAACAACTAGGTGTGTATGTGCACGCGCTCCTATTTTCAAGCTCCATCCTGTCATCTATTTAACTCCAAGAGCAAAAAAGTATAGTAACCGGGTTGTGGAATCCAGCAAGTACGACATGTGCACAAAATGGCATATTTTGTGGAAACTGTTCCCTATAGTAAATGACTTTATGTAACTTTGCGAAAATGGAATTTTCATGACTGAACTGACAATACCAAACCCTGTACGATAACACACAGCCTTTTTTTATAAAGCTAATCTGATTGAATTACCAACGATGATGACGTAGAAGGAGAGAAGTGCGTAACAGTGTATCGTTCTGTTCTAGTCCTATATAGCATTTGCTCGCGAACATCAGATATACGATTACCTTGAGTAAGTTAGCGAAGAGAAACCCTCTCAAGAAAAAGTGTAGTGGTACATAAAAGAAGTCGTAAAGAAACTGATGACATACGCTGTTCTAAGGTTTAAGAAGCTTTCAAGTACACCAAGCCGGTCAGTCAAAGATACGGGCGGGCGGGACTCGGGTTCCATAAGTTGTCTTGTTCTTATAGAATAGTGTAGTTCCAATAGTATCACAACCCAACCTCTTTTTTCCAATGCCGTTATGGATTTGATTCAGGAGAGTGAATTGAAATCAAGAACAGCCAAACCATTTTGGTTGATTGTGCATTTATTTAATTCTTCCCGTGTACGCGTACCTGACAGATGTGAATTGGTGTAGGAATTTGTAAGAGTCTGTGGAATGGAAACTTATTGCAGGAACGTTGCACAATCAAAACACGTTTCTTGTACGCAACGAAGTAATCACAGGTCAAACAGGTCTCGTTAGTTTCCCTAATGTAAAAGCAAAGTAGGGTTGTCCCCTTCAATACGTACCAGAAGAGTTGTAACTGATATAATAAAAGTATGAAGTACACTTGTCCATCTTTTGTGACATCATTTTACATGTCGCATGCATGAAAACACAATTTTTAATTCCTACTGGGAATTCTTCGTGGGCAATATTTTAGCAGATGATTACGAAAACACAATGACTCAAATTAATCGGAAATGTCCGTATGCCATATTGATTATCATATTTAACGCAAGAAAGCAAAAGAGAAATTTACATGATTACAAGCCGTGACGTTGATATACCTAGCTAGACACATTCAAATGTACAAGCAATTTCCCCCGCCGTACAAACCATATCGTACACATCATACTCAACTCGCATATGCTTGTATACTCCGCACGGTAGGATGAGAATTGGCGAAAAAACTGTCTGTATACAGTATATTGTGCATTATTATTAGGTATTAGTGCACCTACCTACTGGTTTTGGAAGGCATAAGCAAGTCAATCTATGTAGATTAGAGTGAGCGACGCGACGTTCACGACCAAGTATAACGTTCCTGGTGTAATAGGAACTTTTTCCATTGCTGGTCTTATTGGGACGGAGAGGTTGAGTTGAGCCGGTATCCAGGCAAAAGCACTTACTGCTTTACTTCTGGAAAATCTGCTTATGTTGGCCCTATATTTACCCGAATTGCCTCCTTTCCTCCTTTCATTTCAACATGAGCCGTGCATCAGAGCACACGGGATATTTTGATATTCGGGTTCTTTACATGCCCCATGTTTCTCACGTCTGGCAACAAACCTTCAATTTTTATAGCCAACCAAGTACGGATAAAAATACTTAAAGCGTGTGTGTCTACACACTCTACTGCCCTCCTCGACAGTTTCTTTTCACTTTCATATTTTCACGGGAAATACACCACCAGCAGCCGTCATAAAAAGTGACTTAGTCCCGTCACCAGAAAGCGAAAAACTTTTTTTTTCGGCTAGGAAATTCGTGTTCTGGAAATGTTATGCTATCTATCTCCGGTACAATAATTCATTATTCAGAAGCAAGTCTTTGCGCACTTTCCTTAATCTCGGGCCAGAAAACGGATTATTATTAGTTCGGCGGTGGTGCGGCGTTGGTGCGTGCTATTCTAGATTAATGTGTGCAGAAGTGATATTATAGGTATACGAGTCCAGCATTTTCTAGTATTTAGACTTTGTCCGCATAATTGTTTCAGGTGTGCCCATACTCTTCGACATCCGATCAAGCGGGGAAAATTATTTGCTAGCACGTGTAAAACACTGAACGAACACACTCGCCACATTACGTGTTTTTATTTATGTTCATGACGTGTGAACCGTGAGAAATCTACTTACATAGGTAATGTGTGCATATTATTATTACATCACATTGCTATCTGGATAAACATTTGGCTGCCGCGCTTCTTTTAGCGTGAAGCATATTATTATTCCTTCTAGGGCAAACTCTCAAAAAGGCAGTGAACAGTGAAAACTCGAAAATTACACGCCTCTCTCTCTCTCTACTTTCATCACCGCTCTCCGCTAATACTTTGTGATGTGAAATGTGTGTAATTTGTGTGAATGGATTGAAGTAGCAAAGTGAGGAAACACAACTCTTTCTTTCTCCCTGCACCGTATCAAATATCCTCTTGTGTCACATCATCACTGTCACCGTCATCACATCATCATAACATCATTTAGTTGATGTTGAGTGTGCATTATGAAAAACGCGTGTGCATTAAAACGACTACCAAACTCGAACTAAAAACACACAAGACGAACGAGGACGAACACACTCCCGTTGAATTATTATTACGACTGGTTGCATTTTTTTTCCTTTATTGTGCCCTGTTGTGAACATAAAGAGTAATATATTTCATGTCGGATTTGATAGATGAAAAAAAGACTACAATTTGCAGAGCTTGATGGATGGAGCATGTACAGAGCTGAATACTTTGTTTCTCATTCTATTTTATTTTTCTCTCGTTTAATCTCAGTAATCTCATAATATTACCAGTAGCACTGCTGCTCCTGCCGCTACATACGGCCTCCAGCCCGATTTTTATCATCAACCGCGTCTACTCCACGGTTTTACGTCTGAGGAAAGCTCTTGGAGCGGGCGCTTAGTGTGTGCACGACTAAGCATGCATACAGCTTTCCGTTTCTGAATCTCCAAAATAAATAAGGATAAGGGGGAAATTTCTACTTTGTTTTAGGGTTTCGTGTGCCGTTCCCGTTCCCTGTTTGTCTACTTACGTATAAAACAACATAGAAGTACACGGGGGGAAGGAAGGAAAAACAACTTTGAATCTCTCTTTTTCACTTTCCTGTCCCACCTGGACACTCCGTACACTCCATTGAGTTGCACACCCCGAGATACTCATTTTGACAGAAAATATGCTATGTCGTCTGACAATCATGTCTCACCAGTGCGCTGTCCTTGTTAATGACAAACTGTAAAAGTACAACTTCTTCTCGTGTATATTTTGTTTTGTGCAGTTCTTGCAAAACTGTGAAAACTTTGAGAAAAGTGTGATTAACGTAAATCCTCCAGCTGCAGACCAATATACCGTATGGTTTTCTCACCGCTTTTTTTTATAACATTTCAGCAAGCTAAGGCTGCTGGGCTTTTCCGCTTTATTTGCAATCACGATTTCCTCTCTTAATTACTGAGCGCGTTTTTTTATTATTATCCTGTGAGAAATAGAGGAGGCTTGTGAAGATATAAAGTTGAAAAAACCAGGTTACATTTTGCTCCAGGCTTCATACTTTTCTCTGGCGGTAGAGCATCCCACCAGAATCCATACTGTCCACACACACACACAAATAGCGCGTCACAGATGGAAAACTTTCCTTTGAAATATTTAGAGTTTCCGGTTTATTTCCTTCGTCTTATCATTGCACAAGCAAGCATGCACGTCTTCTTCGTTGAAGTACAGTATAATCTCTCAGATGAAATATACGAGTTTTTCTTAAAATAGGACGAGGAGGAATTTACGAAACGTCTTAAAATGTTTAAGTAAAGCCTTGAGGAATTATGAGAAAGTATATTTACGAAATGAAACTCCGACCATCGCCTCCTATTCCTACTATTTGCATAGAAAATTCGAATTAGATTTTTGTTGAAAAAATACAAAAAAAACGCAAAGGACCCTAAATGCAGCTTTCACTGGAAGCTCTACCCAAATCCGTGTGTAATATCATAGGAAAAAAATAGATGAAGCAACTGTCGTGAGATTCTCAACTTGTTACACAAATAGAAAAACCCATATATGAAAGGATAAAAGAGAAATATACGCAAGGATCTTTAGAATGGAATTAGTTTTTATGAGCAGCAACATGGTCGACACTCAATGCCAATATTTACAAGCATGAAGAGTCACCACTGAGGATTCCCATATTTCTCAGAAAATTTCCGACAAGGATTTTCATCACTAGCATTCATTCTGGTTTGATGGAGCCGAAATTCAGGACTCTCCTCACAAAAGAACTTAGCCACAATAATAATAATAATAATAATCCCAATAAGAAACTGACATTTCCAGTGAAATGAAACCGAGCTCAAATAAGCGTGGAATGAAGGACAGACGAAAATAATATCTTTAGTAGAAAAGGAGCAGCAGCAGCAGCAGCTTTTGCTAATATGAATAAGGCATTTTATCCCTTTCCAAAATAATGTGGATTTGTCTGTGGGAGAAAGACGTATGTACCCATTTTTTCGGTCAACGTCACCGGCACAAGCACAACCAGCAGCGTATATAACGTCTTGTCAAATTTTCTCTGTGTGTAACAAGAAAAAAAGGTCTGGAAGTATTACAAGTAACACACGACTACAAGTTTTTTTCCTTCTACTTGTGATTCGCATACATACATTCAAAAAGATTAGGTACATTTTTCTATTTCAGCTCCACACACCACTTTGTTATTAGGATATTAGGTATTACATTACATGTATATGTCAACGTACAACATAGAGATCCATGCAAGTGTTGAATTTAGCACAGAAAGAAAATTGCCAAATAAATATTCGAATATAATATAGACATAGGATCTAAGGCAGGTAGGCTGAGCTTTTATGTTGTGTGGTGAAAAGTAGGAACCCCTGAAGACAGCATAATGCTTCTTGATGATGTCGTCATTACTGATATGCACCATCTTCTCCCCTTTCCCTTAACATAACTAAGCTGTACAACAGAGGAAATTGGAGGAGCTGTTGGTCGCGTCGTGCGAAAAACTCGTATTTTTTTCCTTTCTCGGTTTATAAGAAAAAAGAACAATTCTCTGGCAACAGCAATCATACATGTATAGCTAATAATAACACAATAAAACCATTACAGCTGGTGTGCCACCACTATTAAGGTTGCTATCAAGGCCCTCTTTCTTCTTTCCACCTACTGTTCTACAAATCCAACGAAGAAAAAAAAGAAACATCAGTGTTCATCCCTTCATTCTTGTTGACAGCTCAGTGAGCGTAAGGAAAGGGGGAAAACAAGGAGCATTCTTCTGACTTTACTCAACACCACTACTGTGTGAGCAGGCAGATGAGAGATACACCACACCACCTTGATTTTGCGCTGGGTGTGATAGCGAGAGGTGTTAAGGGAAGAATAAATATATATTATACCCCCCAAAAAAATTATTTTTCTTAATACCTCTCTCACATTCTCTTTCTCTCATTTAAAGATATTTTCAGTTCACACACTGAGCGCATCCTATTACATATTGATACATACGTATTATGTCTCCTCTGGAGAAAGTTTGCAGATTAATAATAATAACACGCCGACTGGAATAGGGGAGTCCACTTATAATAATAACACGAGAAGGAATAGGGAGAGATCACGCAGCCGAATCACTTTATCACACTTTTTTCTTCACTGATCAAAAGAAAACGGGAGGAATTGGTAGTGAAACCAAAGTGGGTGCAACCTGATACCGGAACATTATGACAAAACATGGCGCCTCCAAGAATCTCTTTTTTGAGGTGTAGACAGCTTTGCAAGTCTAAACAGCGAAAGGAAGAAAGGGGAATCATATAATGGGAATATTCCATTAGGCTCAAAGTGTGTTGACTGTTGTAGCAGTTTACACAGCTGGAAAGTCTTGTCATATGTCACTCGGAGAAAATACTTGCGTAATGTAGTATCAATGTAAAAGTGTGCATGAACAGGAACCCATACCATCTATACAAAGTATCTACATATTATATATTTTCCTTGCGAATCTACCAGGACATACACATCACGTCGCATTTTATTGTATCTCCCTTACACTCTCCTGCTCCTCTCAATTTTCAAGAGAAACGAAGAACTGTGAAGGAAAAAGAAGAATGATCAGCGTCATGTGTCAAGGGACACTTCATAAGAGTCCCGTTGTGTGTCAATGACAAAGGAAGACACTTTATGTCACGTCTGTTACCTTCCCGCGTACCCGTCGTAACCACAAATACAGTGCATTTGTATTACAGCTACACAAAGAATGATCCCTTTCTTGTCGTCATCACTCACTTCTCGGAGGGTCGACATGAAGTACATTGAAACAGAGAATGAGCATAACAATAATAGACAACCACGACTAGGCAGGAAGAGTAAGGAAATGAAGTAGTATTACAATTTCATAATATGCTTTATATATGTATATATAAAAATGGCATACCTATGAACTCTTTGTTATTACCCATTTCTCTATTGGGAACCAAATCAAGAAAAAACTGCTAACTTATGTAGACATTCCTACTACTACAAACACACACTACTTGTCCATTGCCAACTCTCATTGCATACTTACTACACGAACGAACGACAAAGGAAGTTTTCTGAGGAAAAAAGAGCCTTCTGAAAATGATGAGCCATATACTCTTCATTTTTCTTCCAGTAGTTACTCTGCTGCTCGTTGAAACTGTTGCTACTCACTCAGCCCCTCTCTCTTTCTAGACTTACTTATTTGTTCTACTTATGTGCTATTTCTTAAAAAAAAGAGTAAAAAAAGCTTTTTCCCTATTATTCAAACCTTTTTTTTTCATTCCCATTGGCTTTGCAAGTGTTATGTCTATGTGGCGTGGCGTGGCTTTCTCCTCAGATTTATGGTAACGACAGAACATAAGTGGATGAGGAGAAATATCTATAACTGGAAAGGCTTTGAAAATATGCAATCTACCTACTCTTTTTTTCTGTCCTTTTTTTTACAGTATTGTAACGCACGCAAAAAATCTGCAATGGCTACACCATAGTCTGACGTTTCAGCTTCGTGTTCACATGTCGCATTAATAGGAAACCACAGGAGTTCAAAATGAAACGGAACACTGTAGCTGTCATAGTGGTTACTACTCACCAGTGAAAACCGTAAACGATGACAATGACGATAGTGTTTATACTACCCACTTCTTCTATTCCACATCTTATTACTTATATATCAATCTCTGAAACTCGGAAGCACAGGGTGTGATCAAGAAAAAAATAACTTGTAGCAGGCTATCTCTGGCTGGAGGGAAGTGAGATAACCGCGTTTTCCTTTTCTCACCCAGTCGAACTGTACATACGTTAAATGGTGAAAGTGGGCACGCCAAGGGAAAAATAACAGATTTTTTCCAATATATACATATTGTATATATATATCCATCCCCTCCATTAAAAAGTTTTTTTTTTGAAAGGATCAATTCGAAACGAGATGGTGCGCTCCCCTGTTATTTTAACTAGTTTGCCAGCAACATCATTACTACACTACCGTCAGAGGCAGGATAAGCAAAAACCGGTGAAAAATTAGCCAGCTTGTGTATCTACATTTATTTCCCTTGAATATTGCACAAGGGTTGTTTTCCGAAACGAACAAAGTGTGAATAAGTTTTGCCATCTATGCTAAACTTTTATACTTTGTAATATCCCGTAATAATAGTAAACCAGAATGCTATAAAAATGTTGGGAGGAAGTACACTGCGCTGTGAGATTGTCGTGGAGCCCTTGTGCCAGAGAAAAGCTGTTTGAATTGATACCGTTAAAAATTGCCAGTGCTGAATAGAGCTCTAAAGGGAAAGTGTCGTTGTTGAGCACAACATATACCTACCTACTCGCAGTCTAGTTAGTCTAGCATTAGGCCTTATAATAACATTATGTTAGCCATTTAAAGCAAACCTCATCCCATAATCTGTGCTGTATAGTCACGTCATCGTGTCATCTCCTGGAATTCCCTTTTTCGACACGAGAACACAGTCAATCCGTGTCCGTTGTTATTTACCCGAGTTATTTTGGTGTGCAGTTGCTACACACAAGAGTCTCTCACCGTCTACCCAACCCGTGTCTTGTCATTTTTTTTTCTTGGGAGACTGGGAATGCCGTGGACATGTCATTATTTAAGTGTTTCAGGAGCAACTTGCTACGTTCCATTTCCATGTCAGTGTACTTGCCAGAAGAATCTTCCTTGAGTGGGTTTTGTTGTTAAAGATTGCTCAATACGACGATATATATAGTTCGGTTCGGCTTGGAAAACGTAAAAAAAACGCAAACCCACACTGTCTCTTTGACCTAGTAGACCAGTACAGCAGCGCCGCGTTGCTACACCAAAAGTGTTTCTGAATCTGCACAAAAATTACTTGTCCTTTCCTATTCAGTATTGAGGAAGAAGAAAAAGCTTAATTTTTTTATGTTGTAAACGTAACACGTGAGAAAATGTCTCACGAGAGAATATTTCGATGTCAGAGTGCCACATTCCATATTGACGGGGCGACATATCAGATCGGTAATTTTTATAATCTTGAGTAATGACAATAATTTGTATCTAGTTATACGTTTGCAATGGTAGTAGTTATAATCCAATCCTAGGGTCTTAAATGGATGATACTTAATTTAGCTTCCATAATGATTACTTACGATAAAGCACATATGGCATCCATCCACCCTTGATTTTGCCCTATAGTTTGCTACGGAACAGATAAAAGATTTTGGTACATGCTGTGACTTGTAAAATGTATTGCACACTTCGGCAGGTTCCCTTTCATCCGATCATTTGTCATCATTTACTTCCCTTTTACAAAATGTCATGTACTGAGAAATGCATCATCCCCTTCTCGGGAAGAAGTGTAGATGTAAGGCACGACGAGTATAAAATCAGTTTATCATCAGATTTACTTAACGCAGCCATATACTGAGCAGTTTTTAGCAACAGCGGTATAAAAGGGAACCACGTCCATTATTATTGAATAGACATGAAAGCCTTTCCTAAAAGACAGAGAACGTCTGGATATTTCCTTGCGTAGCAGGATAAATGGATTACTTTGTTTTTCATTCGATGAAAGGAAAGTCTTAAAACTTTGATACATGAAAATATTTAGGCTCTATCTGTCCTCCAGTGTTCCCATTCACCAAGAAGTATGAACCGTAGTATTCAAATGAAAAGGGTTATTCTCGTGTACAGTTTCATCGCCAAGAGTCACAGCATGGGAGAAAGCAGGATGTCCAATGCACAGAAAGCCAAGTGAGCTCACTAATGTAAAGAAAATTGATGCTTCCGGGAAAAAGGATTTTCTGTTTTTAGGCTCACAACACATTTATAGGCTGCTGGAACAAGAAATATAACTTTCTTACCTCTCATTTTAGCTTTTCGAATCGTTTTGTGCGCGGTTTAAAAGGGGACAGACAGAGCTGTGCAGTGCTCAAAAACTGATTACCTAGCTATGTACAATGTGTAGTTGTTGATAGCTTCTGTTCTGTGTGTAAATGTGGAGAACAAGGGACACTTTGTGGAATGACATCCTTGATGATTCATTGCATACTTACCATTATGTGTCCTATTCTCTTTATGTTTGGTTAGTAGTGCACAAATCACGGTTGAGGTTGTTAGATATTTCCCCTTTGTACTCATCTTATTCATACATTGTATATTATAGAGTATGGTTTTGTTGGTTGGCAATGTATTAACAGCATTCCATTTGCATTTGTATAAATATATATTTGCGTGTATAGTACGTACGTATACATACACCACCCTGCTCATGCTCTTTTACGAAAACTTTCATGGCCACACGGCCATAAAATGGTCAGGCAAGACAATGAGCCAGGCAGCTCAATTTTAGCAATGGAATGAAATCAAAGGAAAATGGAAAATTGAACAACTTGTAGAATAAATGGAGACAGATATCCTTGGAGTTATGTAAATGTGATGATGTTCGTGTTTTTCTAGTTGCCAACGACGAGCCAACAAACGGAGTAAAAATTCTTCGACGGAAGGATCCTCCAGTTGACCTGAACACAGACCTTTCAACCTTATCCAATGTATCCGTGGTTCAGAGGCTTAGACTCATACTGGAAAAGTTGGAGGCAGGCCAGTTGGATTCAGTACCAGCGGATGTGCTCCAGAAAAACATACAATACGCTATTGAGCTGATTCAAGATGGAGACTCCGTTAAAGACAGGTTCGAGCGGAAATTGAGCATAAGCGTTTTATATCATGCAGAGTTTTTTATAACGACTGCCTAAATATTACATTACATGAACCGGATTGTTTGTCATGCCTCTTTTGGCATCTTTGTTGAACTTCAATATTTACACAATACAAGGTTTCCACTTGGTGTAACATCATTTTCAGATGTAATCATGGCTTTGTTGTTACATCACCCAATAACTGACAGAAAGTCAAACTTTTGGAAAGCTCTTTGTAATACCATGTCTCGCTCGCACTAACTGTATAAGTACATAATGCATAACTATGCAGATTTTAATTTAAAAGAACCTAGCTATAATACCACCACCATACCACTGTAATCGTACAAGTAGGCCGTCTTTTTCTTTTATAATTTTTTAGCCTTTCATTGAACCTCGGAGTTGGGTTTCATTAAAATTTCATTCATCAGCGGGGTTTTTATTTCAAGTTTTTGCTAGGCAGTTTTGTTCCTCGGATTCATAAAAAAGCAAGAGCATATAGCCCATGGCTGCTGTACTGCGTAGAAAAGCGGAGTATAAAGTTGATGGGATTCATTTCCACTTTTCAAGGATAATTGTGGAAAACTTTGTGTAGTGAAAATACTTTATATATTTCTACGCATTCATATTGCTTACTTGCTCAAGTTACTTAAAACTGGTTAAGTTGGAGAAAAGGGGGTTCATGCATATTAAGAGTATCACAATAAGTAATATCTTAGAGTGTTCCATTTTCTGGGTAAATATTGACCCCGAGCGGAATACAGCTCCTCACTGACATATCACATCAGTCATTCAGTCATCTTACGTCAGCATAAAAACTGTGAAATAATACATGAAACCATGAAGGGAAAAGCAAGGGAGAGTTGGGGTAAACAAAAAAGTGTGCCCATGTGGTGTGGGCACAGACGACGCACACCAGAGAAAGCAAAAACCGCACAAATGTAGATGTGTGTGTGTGCATGTGGGTTAACCAATGCAAAAATGGTTTCTTCCTTCACTTCTTACAGCAAGCCAAAGAGTAAGAGAAGAGCTACCACACTTTGGCAAATGAAACCTCTGGCTGACTGACTGTTCTACAATACAGGCCGCACGTTTCCCGCACCATATAACTGACTGATTGTAAGCCCACGGCGAATGGCTTCAAGAAAAACAATAGGGAGCATGGAGAAATATGAATTTTTCTTGTGTTATGTCGCTTTTAATTGACAGCTCTATCCTGCAACATTCCCATACGTTTTATTTTGCATACGTGTATCATCTACATGCCATATAGTGGGGAAGAACAGATACATGTATAATGTGTACTACCGTCTTGATAGTATACTACTTCGCCTAAAAGTAAGACAAGTTGGAATAAGTGTGGGTTTAGTAGACGAATAAAAATCGATCATTTCCCCTGTTATTCTCATCTAATATTGACTATATGCCTTTTCTATAGACTTTCACTTACTCTCTCATACAGTATAAATATAGGAGACCTATTTTTTGTGATGCTTCTTAATAAATAGTATTAATAGTGGGGAGACCACTCGACGAAACAATGATGGAAAGAGGAACATGGGGGAAGTATCTGTTTGAAATTGTCATCATATGAATGTACACGGTACATTAATTGTAGAAACTTTTTTTATTATTCTCTACTATTGACGTCGACAACTCGTTGAAGGACGAGAAAAAAAAGGAAGCCATTGGTACACTAGAAAAAGTAATATGTCGGGGAGTCGCAGTCGGGAAAATAATATTCTGGTTGTGGTGGTTTACTCGTGAGTTTTATCTTCCAAATAATACATACTCTCGGAACATTCCAGCCTTATCGTGAAGAATGAGTGATGTTTATTATCAAATATATATCTGATGATATATGTGTCCGCTGCGTGGAGTACGATTACCGTCATTTTTTCCAAGCTGTCTTGTCAATGAAATAATATCTTTCTGCTTGATACACTCTAACTTCTAGCAAAACTGTCTTTTTTTTCTACGGGAATAGTCACAAGTCACTCATCTTGGCATTTATATTTACTTGTAAATACGATACAGCTAGGAGGGATGTATAATGGTGAAAATTGTATATGCATGCATCGTATATAGACTGTCAAATCATTTTGTGCGTGATATGTCAGTTGGGTCGGAGTTGCCGTTTCAGCTAGAATACCCAATAAAAATTTATGGATGCAAGGGTATAGTATTCATAAACTGTAAACAATCATGGGCGGAAAAGTAAACGTGAGCTAGTTTCAAACTTGATCAAAAGTTATATCAGCAGCCCAGCCGTTTTCATGCTTCTTACATGATTAGCAAAGCTTTATGTTCTGCACAGAAAAAAGGGAGGAGTAAACCCAAAAGTAATGACACCCATGCTCAACTACTCTTTTTCCAAGTACGTATTAACTTGAACTGTGATCACACAATTTAATTGGGTTAAATACACATTCTCCGTTTTCCCATAGGAATTGCAATGTTGCAATATACATAGGTGTAGAAATACACATATAGGCTGACTGGATTCAATAACCAGAGAAAATCACCTCATTTATTATTCAGGCAGAAACGTTTTCATGTGACCCTTGCTCACAAACCACTTTCCAGGTGAGTATAAGTATTCAGGAAAGAGCGACCGGGTTTGACCAGGCGTAATAGAAAAAAATGTTGGCATTGGATCGTTTATTCAGGTTGACAGTGTGCAATATCCTTTGTGTCGCTACTTCGCTAGTAGGCTAGGAAAAGTATATATATCTTGTTAGCATTTCGTATGTATTAATTGTGTCCCTTTTATTCATATAATGCGTAATAAGAATATCCGCAGGAATCTCACTCAGAACTCGTTCTCATGGTCGGAACAGTTAGACTATGATATAATGCTCTCCGGAATGTGCTTGAAAATTGTTGAGCCAGCCGGTTCAAGATAGAAATATATAATAATAGTAGTCTAATTGTGTCTCCGCGAGAGAAGTGCCTTTATATATTGTAGGAAAATCCCATATATTCTCGATTACATAAGCTTTCTCGTTTCCTCATGAAAATTAAGAAGGCAAGATAAATACTGAGTGGATAGCGTGTGCCTGAAATATGACACGGTAATTTGAGTACATTGATAATCTCTTCCATTTTTCCTCTGCTCACACATTTACTCTCTCCATTTATTCATTTAGTATGACAATAAGGACATTTTCATGTTTTAAACATTGCCATTGCGGCAGCGTGAAATGCACGCCGTATACCTAGCTAATACATACAATACGAATAGAGTGTTTGAGCAAACAGTTAAAGAAATATTCTGAACTTGGAGTGCGTTGTTGTAAGCTCACCGGAACGCGGCACATTGTTTTTGCGAATTGCAGCAACATGCAGAGTGATATGTAATTTAGCAGGAGAAAGCTCCTCATATCTCGCCTACGGTTCCGATTATTATGAGCTGAAAACACCCATGACGTTTACATAATAATGTCGGTAGAGCATTTATTAGCCACACGAATGCTTTTGTTTGAACCTAAAAATCGATTACACCTAATTTTCTCTACCTGTACGTGTATCGGCCGCGGCCTAGAAGAAAAGCAAAGTTGGTTGGAAGGGCTACAATTAATCATCGAGAAGTTCCACTTGCAGCAATAATAACGCACATACGTAATAAAGCATAACATTGTCCTCCTTTCTCTTTATTTAAGACGTGGCTTTTCTTTTGACATGGAATGAAACTCTGAGCGATTAATTAACAACTATTGTTTGCCACGATATACGTATAACTATTAATTATCGCGGGTTATTGGCAAGCTTTTTACGAAGTAGTTAAAATGTGCTGTAAAATTTGCGCTGAGCGTTTGCCATGTTTGTGTGATGAATATTATTTAAAGATACAATTCTATTTATCATAATATTCCGCTGCTGCTGCTCATACATATGCTGCGAAAAATACATACCTAGGTATATAATATATAGAGACAAAAACAAGTTTATGGCAAGGCATTTATTTATTGTGCATAAATCTGGCGATTTGGTTTGTACACCTAACACATACGAGCATGCTTTAATTTGCCATAAGATTTTTCGACAATAAAGAAAACTTATATTAATAGGATCGTGCCACTTCTTACACGTGCATTGTGTGACGAAGACCAAACGTTGTACAATGCAATTAAGTATATTCGATCGTAAGTTTATGCATGTTTGTTCCCAATGAATGACGGAAGAACTGTTGCAGATTGTAAATGTACAAATACGCATGTTCGCCAATACTTTTCATTATTACTTTCTTTAACAAATTTGAGATTAAGACGAAATCGGCGTTCTCTCTTCAACAAGACTATTGTTTTCTTTCGCACTTTCGCTCATCATATCACTCAAAAAAATCATAATAATAATACAGCATATTACTCCTACTCTCTACCGTTTCTTCTGTGCCTCTCTGCTACCTCTTTAAATAACTACGTCGGCGCTATAACTAAATTTTTGCACTAATAAATGGCACGTCTTGTCTCGTGCGGTCTCCTCGTCCGTAATATATAAAAGCATTTTCTTGTATTTGTGAAGTCTTTTTAACTAAACGTGTACTTTTATACATCTCGTTTTAACCAAGTTCTGTGCGCAACCGCTAAATGTTTCTCTCTGTTGATTGACTGTTTTGTAAAATGCGTTGAATTTTTAACTTTATATTAGCGTAAAAAATGCATCTCAACTTTTGATTGTGCTAACAACAGTGCAAAACTGACTTTATATTTTTTGTATGTATATCTATACCCCCACAGGGCTCTCCCTTCTGCTGAACATGGCAACACCTCTGAGGTGGGGGAAAATGCATTGACCAAGTTGACCCACCGTCACCACCAACAGCTCCTCCAGCAGCAGCAACAACTCCAACTGCAACAACAGAAAAGGCAAAACCCGACTTCTTGTGTTGCATCGTCTACTGCATTTATAGCTGCTGCTACAGCTACAGCTACTGCTTCCGCTACTTCAAAAAAATCTACTACTAATATCACTACTAATCCTACTACTACTGCTGCTGCTGATGCTGATGCTGATGCAACTACTACTACTCCTCCTACTAGTTCTTCTTCTGATACACAGTCTCTTCCGCAAAATAAAAATCTTTCTTCTCCTTCTTCTTCTTCTGCTAGTCTAGCTGACTCTGTCACAACCACCACCACAACCTTTACAACAACTACATCAAGTACTACTACTCCTACTCCTACTACTACTACTACTACACCAGTTACAGGCTCAACTGTCCTCCCTATTGTAACCACAGTTGACCCAGAAAATAACACAACAACAATTGCCCCCAGTGGCAATAATGATAATGATAACGACGACACTACTACTACCACCACCACCACCACAACTACAACAACCACTGTTGTTACTCCTCCTACAATAGTCACACCGAAAACAGGTCGAAAGGGCAGTATATCGGGTGCTGCCGCCCATGATACACTTACAATTCCGGAGTCTCGCAGGTTTTTATACACGTTTTCCTTTAAACTTTCTTCACACTTTGACATACTCCGACTGAATTGCATTGATGTTGATGCTAAATTTTATACTCTCAGTCAGTCGTCAGTAGTAGTTTACCTATGTATAAACCCTTTTAGAGACTTTCCAGTAAACTATACTATAATACGATGATAATATACGTCTGATAATGACGGTATGAATTTTTGAAAACAGTTTTTTTTACCTAGTGAAAACTTTCCCTGTTAGCTCAATAAGTAGTAGAGCATCATATCACCCTCAAAAAGTATCGTACTGAATACTTGAGTACTTTTTTATACCTACCTATTCTTATTGAATGCTAGAGACATGATGATTTTCCATTTCACGTGTAGTATTCATAGATTCACCACATTTTTGAACCCCCATATATTTTCTCTTTGAAATGCAACATGAAGAGATACACCTATACCTTCACTTCATCATAACATGAACTTTTGACAAATGATGAAGAACTTCATTTTTTTACATTGCGCATTTTTTCACACACAACAGCACACCATACTGTGCTTTGAACTCTTTTTTGAAAAAATGTTTTTTCTTAGTAACATTATTAGCCAAAACTTTTTTACAACCTTGCACAGCTTTTTTATATTTTTATATACGTACGCACACCATTCCTCCGCAGAATTGTTTGTTTACCCCTATGATGTAAACCATTCTACCAAATAATAATAATATGTTCTTGGAGAACAAGTTCGAGTTGGATTCATTGAGGAAGAGTAATGAGCTCAACTTTTTATGTGTACTGCTTGATTGATACTTTATGTGTCTGTATAAAACGCTTTCGTGTAGTGAAATAGAGCAATCGCCATTATTCAACGTTTCCGCTTTATTATAGCAGATACGTATACAGTTAATCAATGTTATTGCCAATTTACCAGTCTCGTGCTGGCGGAGCAGAGGTATTATTATGTAATCCATGGTTTGTTCGTGATTTCGGGTCAACGTAGTAACTAGAAATAGAATTATGTCTCTGTCTCACAAAGTATTCGTTGATTAGCCAATGTTTTTTTTACCAAATTGACGATGCTGCTGTGGCCATGTTGGAATAACGGTACATGTGCATAATACGTATGTTATTACATGCGAATGGGAATAAACGAGCCAGGGTTGCCTGATCGAAACGAGTCAATTACGTACGTCCATGTAGATCATAAACCTTTTATGATTTTTTTCTATCTATATATTAAAATCCAACCTGGGTTTAAATCAGTCCTTCTAGTATTCCCAATCCCAACTGGGACGTAGTACGACGCAGCAGCGTTAAATCACATTTGTAAGATCTGATTTGTAAACGAAAGCAATTGAGTTTTCACGCTGTGCAGAACAGCAAAATTGCGAGAGGATTAAAGCTTCTTCTGCAATTGAGAGCGTACAAATTTATATGAACAAGAGTATTTTGTAATTTGTGAGGGAACCCGCATTCCAAAAAATACATATAGGTCATGGAAAAGACTGTCGAGACTCCAGTTCTATTCGACAAGTTGAAGGTCACGGCATGTGTACTGCATTTTTCTAAAGATTTTTTTAAAACTTGGTAGACAGACGTGTGTACAGACGTCTGATTTTTATGGAAAATTGGAAACGCAAACGCAGAATGAGGGACGGTGCCTATTTCTTGTAGTCGTAAATGTGTACACGCTGACACATAATGCAATGACTGTTTGCATAACTTTCATTCATATTTGCTACAAAAATAGCTCATCAAGCGGATTGACTGTGTGCAAATACTTAGGTTGTCAACATGTTATAAGATGGAGCTTGTCAGACACTCGCATTTCACTGCACTGGTATGAAATCATTCGACCTACTGCCTACTAGCAGTTAGGTGATGCCTATAATGAAAACTTAATGAAATCATATCATTATATATTTATTTCGGTGCATTGTTGGTGACTGGCGCACCAATTCATTTCCAGGCAGCCGGATCAGGTGAAACCATTTAAGTAGTCCGGTTTCTATAAAAAAACCAACCAACCAGGATACTTTTCTTTACAGTGTGCCAAAATGAGTGATATCCTTGTTTACACTTTTTGTGTGTAGATGTTTCCTCCAGGAGCGATTTTTTAATATAGGAACTTCTCAGTTTTTTATTTACATCCTCTTTACACGTTCCCGGCTATCCTAGGCGTTGTGTTAAAGCATTCGAAAATACCAGTCCTAAAAAACCGGGAGGAAACTCGCGTCACATTTTCCGTCTACATCAATTCGAAAAATTCTTTCGCCAATATGCGCATACTTTTTGTTGCACAAGCAAACTTCCAATTACTCCGAATTTAGGCTGTAACCAAGCAGGCAAGCGACGTTTATCCAGGCAGGCTCCAGAGACTGTCAAACTCTTTGACTCTTGCTGTGCTTCCTTCCAAATTGGAGGGTGTGCATGGAGGTGTTTCATAAAAACGTATCCATGAGCCCAGCCTTATGACGCCCACTTTCATGTTCGTTTTAATCAACAGCTCATGCATCTCTCTCTCCAAGATAATGTTTTAGGAGGTTTGCATCCGACGTTCCAAATATCAAATGGAGAGTATACTAAATATATTTAAGTACAGTTTTTGCAGAATAAGACATGTCGAAAGCTGTACTAAACTACGCATCAAGTTATTAAAAAATTCCTAAGCTCGAAACGAGATCTCTCTCTGTGTGTGAATGTGACATCCCTCTTTCCTCTCTTCTCTTTCCAACGCTTCTTCATGTCGTATTTACAGGGAGCGTAGCAAGCAGAAGAGAAGTAGTATGCATGAATTGACTTTCTTTTCATCACTTTCCCCCATAGCTACTACAACCATTCACGTCGACGACGTATATATACTGAAGCGAATGTGCACGTTCGTTGATGTGTGTGCCGTAGAGGATAGGCCGTTTGTGACGGCCAAAAGCTCATTCTAAAAGAATATTAACATGGACTTATTGAAATCGAATATTTCAATGGATCCCTATGAATTTGAGAAACTCGCTTGGCAAACCATTTTTCCTGTGATTAGAATAGAAATCGCAAGAGTTTATATTTCCTTTTCTATTGAGAATGCAGATTGCAGAGTTTTAATAACATGCCGTGCTAGTTTAGAGAGAGAAAAATCCGGAATACACTTGTAACTCTGTAGTTTTTATATATGCCAAACGAAGCGACTAAAGGAAAAATCTACCACATTTACTACAGGTGACTGGGTTGCTTTTTAAAAAAAATCGAATAAAAGAAAATACAAAAGTACCGATTACTGACAGGCGTTTGTAGGGAATACGGAAAAAGGTAATTTCGAACTCAATCTATAAAACATTTCGACCAAGGATTCTGACTTCTGACTAGTGATAGCCGAGTTGTCAAACAAAATGCAAAATTACGTGTGCCATTGAGTATGGAAAATACCAGGATTTTTCAGCTAGCGCCTAGCTATATGTTACAATATATTACAATGCCATCATGTGTGTACATAAACGCTGCTATTGCATCAGGAAGGAAAGGTTGCAAAAATATCCAAACATTTCTCAAGCCAACTAGTCTATGTGAAAGGATACGCCAAAAGCGAGATTCAATTTAAACAGCCTTTTAGCATTGTACTATTGACGTTCGTTCTGCTAGTCGGCTAACAACCATTATCCTATGCTTTCCACTTTCGTTAAGTCAATCTTACTTTTATGCATTGAGCAATAGTTCCGCCAGGCGGTGAACTTACATGTTTGCACGAGGTTAGACTAACTTTTTTTACTTTTTAGAAATGTAAGTTGGGGCATGGCTAACAATAAAAGTAAAACGGTGCTGGACAGAGTGCATACAGAGAGCACTGCTTAAAAAAAGAGTGTGTATGCGAGTACAGCCTTTTCCCACTTCATCGCGTTCACCCTGAAAACCGAAGGGATATTTTTCTCTCTCGAATTTCTCAGTAAAAGTATTGGACCTCACTACTACTGCTGTTCCGGAATGAAGTATTCGTGGGGTTCGCGAAGGTATTAGAAACATCCATAATATACTTTTCCGAGGATAAGTCTGGAAACAACATTACAAAAAAGGGAGAAAAAGACATAAAAAGATTCAATTGTCATTCACCGAACGAGCATAGCACTTACGAAAAAAGCGAAAGCAGTATTATACACAATAGAGGACAGGGCAAAGCGTATACTTATGTAAAAAAAAAAGTAAAATAGAACTCTTATTAGAAGAATAGGGCGCGATACATTTATGTCATGTGTATGTCCGCATGCATCATCATGTGCTCCACAACCATTACTTTTTCTTAACGGGTCGGGTGAATGGTCGTGGAAGCGATTTGAACTTTGTTCATTTTTACTATCATCACAAGTATCAAACACTTTAGTGGAGTGAGTGAAGTACAAAGACAATTCTTTAACGTGAACATTTTCACGCGCTGTTGCTACACTATCATTATGATGGCTACATTAGTAGTTGGTGTTTTGGACACGGTAGAATCAGGAAATGGGCGTCAATTTACGAGAAGTGAGTATCTTCATTTAATACCACCATACTACCATAATATATCTTCTTTCTGCATTAGATTGCTGTCTACCGCGTACCCAGATATGCACTAAAAATTAGATTGAAGTTGGTAATGCAAGGTTTGGCGCTGCTGCCCCCCTCGTATCGTATCCCACAAATCTGTTTTATGTTCCATCCGTCCTGAAATTCGATCTTCATTCGTTCCGATTCATAAAATTGTACGCATAAAATATCTTTTAAGGGAATTAAGTGCTCCTCAATTACCTTTCATAATGACGACATAAAACCTGCAACTGACAGGGCTCCGGTTTTCTTTTCAATTAAAAATGTGTGCTTAGAATCAACTCGAGATTGTCACGTGCTCTCTAAATAAATGTTTTGGATTGGAGCTGCTTACTTACTACTTACTCCTGCTTGCATGCAACTAAAATAAAATATGTGGGGCTATGCAGAAATTCTAATTATATGCCTCATTGTCGACTTCAACAACGTTTTCCTCTCCATTCTAATGTCGTCAAAGGGCTGACAGTGCAGAAGACCGAGCTAGTAAAAGAAGTTGCACGCCTACCGTTTCCCCATTTAGGTACAGCTGTCACCGGCGGAACCTCATCAAAAGTTCTTATCACGCTCCACTTCATCATTTCACGGCCCTCTTCATTAGTATATTTACATGGAGAAAGGAATCCGATGCATTTTCTCTCATTTTCCCCGTTATTACGTGCAAATAATATCACCACCAGTTTCGTGTGGAAAGGATCAGTTCATTTTGGTGTCGATAGTTGCTCGAGTTGATTTGTCATTTAACCTTGAATAAAGAGGACTTCATTGAGCGACACAGCGTTTCGGAGAAGTGGAGTTGTGTTCTTGACTTTTCGACTGGGCTGGAGAGGTTGGCTGCCAAAAAATTGAGAAAGTGATCACTTTCTTCGCTTCGTAGAATTCTTGACGTTCCCCGAGATTTCTTCTTAAAGGGAGAGACAAACGAAAAAAATGGGACTTTTTTCACGATTTTACCAGATTTTTACCCGCTTTGCTTGTGCAAGTCGAGCCATTTTTTCCCATTTTCTTTTAATGAGGACATGAAGGCAGTGGCAACGACAACTCCTGCATACTAAATATGGAACGGGTTAGATTTTTTTAGGAAGATGCTTAGTTTTAGTAAACCCTCTTTTAGGTTACTTTCCAACACAAAAAGCCTTGAGAGTGTTTTTTATTGGCTCAATCAATGGAAAATAAAACTTTTAAAGCATTTTTCGGGCACAGGAGCATATAATGTAGAGAAAAATGAAAATCGGCAGGAATTCCAGGCACCATCTAAAAAAACTTTTAAATTTTACACCAACTAGCGATTCTGGTAGTTTCAATTTCATCTCACTCACTCATTAGTTTCTTTCTGATGGGCGGGGGGAACCGAACTCATCGGGGATTACAATGGGTAGAATTTCATTTGGTGGGTGTGGGCGTGTGGTCCGTGTAGATTTAAAGTAGCCTACGTGAAACATTTCTCCATGGGTAATACTTATTAGGGCGACTGTCACTTTCACTTTCAGTATCGAAATTGGAAGCACCACTAGGGCGGACCTAATCTCGCTTCCATTCTTAGGCGTAAATTGAAGGAGGCAAATGATCAAGGAAAAAAGCCCAAAACATTCTTGGTTGATAGCGTTGGAACACGGTGATTTGATTTCTATATATTTCCTATAAAGAGTCTATGTACATTATGTATATATAAGTATGTCCCAGTTCGCAAACCGTCAAAACGGAGGTTTTGCCCTGCGAAAATATATTTAAGACGATTATTATCTAGTTTGGAGATAAGATTGGAGTTTACTTGGTAGAAGGAAAACTAGATATTTTATCAGTATGGAATGGCAAAGTTGCATTACAGGCTTCCTGCCTTTTGAATACCGCCACACTCACAAGTTTTCCAACGCTAGTAGACCAACGAAGTACCACAATATCACCCTGTAGTATTTTACCTTTCTTTGTAATCATTTCCGAATGACATTCTCCAGCCAAAAATAAATTCCATTCTCAGATCACATCCATTCCTTTCCATTTCCGCATTATCTGAATGGGCATAAAGGACACAATATTGGTATTTTCCACGGAAGAATGTGATGGAAGGTAGTTGACAGGAAGCCAATGAAGGTTCCTGCGTCGGCTTGCTTACGTGAAACATGAAAGACATCCTTGTGATAAACAAAATGGAACTCGCAATCAAAACAACCAACACCGAGTGCTTTACCAAGAAACTTGGTCCATAAGGTAAATTCACGGAATACGTGAAAAGGAGCTAGAGGATCGTTATTTGCAAATACGCTAAACGTGAGCTGTCGAAGCTATGATTTAAATATATAGATTTTGCAATTCTGCTGTAATTTATGACACATGCCTAAAGCGTGGCAATTTTAGAAACGGATCAGAAACTATATAGGCGAGGTGAGAAATGTCACTTGAAACGAAACTGTAGTAGCTAAAATTCGTTGTTACGAATATAAAATATGTGTGGATCTTGATGCACGTATATAATTCGTTATCTGGTCTTGATCTACAAGTTTTAAACGGATAATTGTAAAGCTTCGTGACTCAACAACATATTTGCAGACTAATATATTTAGGATTGACAAAAACGAAATCCATATCAGGTTCTGGTCCATATGAGGTTGGATACAAACAAGTCCCCTATCCCAAGTACCCAAGTTGTGCTCATCATTCTCGACTAGACTAGATGTACCTTATATACACTTTCTCTCCTCACACTTCACCTTTCTCCAAATGTATGCCTCCAGTCTCACTTTATGCCCAGGCTTATCCCACCTGTCCGTAGAAGATACAATCTAGTACGTGTTACGGAGTACAATTTACGACCTTGTTTAATAAGTTTGTGCTGCTTCGTAACACGATGACGGAATTACCAACAATCTTCTAACCCAACATATATGAGGTTTATTTCGGGATCTTGTTTCTTCAAAGTCAACAATGGGGAAGCAAGTGTGCTTGTATCAAAGGGAGGAAGAAGGAGCAAGGATATTTTGGGCGTGTTCTGCAGGGCAGCACTGCATCCTTAGAATAATAAGACATTTTGANGTTCTGCAGGGCAGCACTGCATCCTTAGAATAATAAGACATTTTGATCTGTGCACTGTGGCATCTCTTATCTTTAAAAATAATGAGAAGAAAATAAACAATTTTTTAAGGCTTCAAGCTAACAGCTGCTAGTTATATCTCCTCGTGGCGATGTATGTGGTAGCTTACACTACTGCTTCAAACTGGATTTTTCTTTGATCTGAAGATATTGCTGGCGTGGAAAAAGTAGGGCTCGTGCTAGGGAATTAAATTAGTTGATTAAACGTGGAATTAACAAGGCTTTCTCTGGAATCCCTGGAATGAAATCTTGTGTTTTACGTTGAGTTTAGATTCGTACTAGTACGCATATGTCTGTAGGGAATACAAGATTCTTCAACTACCATTCCTTGTTAGTTGGTTGTGGAGATGTGTACGAGTTAATGAAACTGATAAGTTACCATACGTCGTATACTCGTTGAGACCCTATCTTCGAATCGGAATATTCCAGAATGCAGGCATATGCAGCGAATAATCCTACTTTGGGTTTAGAAGAATAATGAAAAGTGCTAACTGATGAAATGCGCAATTGATCCGCATTTGTTCAGGTCTGTGCTTGTTCTTAGAGAAAGCGATACGAAACGGAATTACTATATGAATCTATTATGGATAAACCTCTTGTCCCACTCACTCTGATTTTGTAGTGTATAGGCCTGCTGCACAGTTGCTGCAGCATGGATTTTGATAAATTAAATCTGATTTATCGTATAATAACTTAACACAGGAAACAATCAAATGAAATATGAGGTACTCGGTACAATCATCAATCCAGTAAGATTGATGTTACGTTGTAAAAACATTGTTAAATAAAAATGAAATATTTGCTACATGCCTTTGCCTGGTTAACGTTGGGTAAGTAAGTAGCAACTAATTTTCTCCTTATCTGTCGAAACCACTTTTGATGCCGCACGCTTTCTTGAACCCACTGTTATTACCGAATATGTTTCCAAATATTGAATTAGATTCTGCTTGGCCGGCCACCAACATAACGGTAACTGGTTCCTGTATACAAGGTTTAATTGATCGTAAAATATGTTAAGTATATAAGTTTTGCTTTGTTTATTGGTTGGAGCCTTGGAGCGGCGCAAGAGGATCCAACATACGGGGATTGTTACTGTCCGTAGTTTCTGCTTTCCGTCCACCACAAATTATAGTTAAAATTTGCTTGATGCTTCCGTTGTTTGTGTTTGTGTATAAATAAGAGGCACGCTTGAATTACGCTTTACATTTTTGACGCGCACATTGCTTTCGTTCGGGAGAGCGAACGAACGACCCTTGACTTGGATTTTAATGCGTAACTGACAAGCATGAAAATGACATTTTCCAAGTTATTCAACTTCCATGAGAGCATGATTGCTTCCTGGTAAACATGCACTTTAAATGGTAAACTAAAACGGGAAAATAATGAGAGACTAGAGTGTCACAATGGTAGTGTTGGTATTAATAATTGGAAGGGGAAAGGAAGTCTTGGTTGGTCTTATGGTGATTTTGCCTCACACCATGCAAAATGCCGTAAAACATGACAAGCTTTTTTTATCCGCTTCTTGTGCCGCTACTATATTTCTCTACTTCATCCGCTTTACCGCTCCACCCTACCATTATATACTAGTTTTATACGAAGTCATAGTTTTTATATGCCATGTTCGTTATGCATGTATAGATTTACACATTGTGTGAACACGAGTGAAATTAGCATTTAGATCAGAACCACGAGCGGTTACAAGGGAGTAAAGAGCAGACGTATGGGAGCAGCGAAAACGTGGTTACCACTATTTACTCTTGTTCACTCACTTCACTACTTGCTCTGACTTTGTGTTTATAAGAAATTACCATGTAATTTTGCATACCTTTTGTGAACCCAGCATAAAACTCACTGCATATTGCCCTTCCACTCATTTCCCCAGGTCCGTGGAGGAAAGTGTTTGTTTTTTATGTGATATTATTACAACTGTGACAGTAAAGTTCTGGCTGTTTTGTGGTGCACTTTGTGGTATCTGGAGATTTAAAAAATAATTCCTGTTTCTCCTGTTGGGATTTTATTTGACAGGCGAGACGAGTCGGACAACGAGCTGTCTGAGGTGGATGAAGAGGTGATCCCTGAAGAGGTGCGCAAATGGCTTGCTTCAACATTTACAAAAACGGTTCAGCCGAAACCCCGCTTAGAACCTCGACCAAGGTAAGCTATCCTGAATGAGTGATAATATGTAAATACCCTCTCATCTCTCTCTCTCTATGTATACAAACCTGTCTTGGTTGGATTTTACATTTACCGTAATTCCAGAGGCTACATATAACACCCCAATTTTTTACTATTTCTCATGGTCTACCTTTTACCAGCGGAACGCGTACAGGGAGGAAATAGAGATGTGTATACCTATATGTAAAGTCTTCATTCATAATAAATCGCGTGAATTTGCGTACACCCTTTGAATAATCACCCCACTAGTGTGGTAACGCAACGGGACCACTTTTTCCAACTGTTTAAATTTCCATTTTGAAACCAGAAATGTACGTATAAAGTATAAAGTTCACACACCTCTGCCAAAAGATTTCTGGTCAGTTTGGACAGGAAAGACAGGAATAGGAAATGCCCATGTGTATAGATAACCCCTCGCTCCTATATTGGCTTACGTTATATAACTCTAAATAAATTATTAATTAATTAGATTCCAGTAGAGTGCACTGCTTTCTCTTTTCCTGTGAGAACGGCAAGCAATTTAAATCTCATAAAAATCCCTGTGCAACTTTCTAAAACTAAAACTCCGTTTGACAACGCGTTAAGCGAACAGTTGCGAGAAAATTAGTTTTTCCTCTGGTGTTCTCCGTGTAAAAAAGTTGTTTCAACTACGGCGGCTCTTTTACTATGCATTGGTGTAGCTGTTTTTAATCTGAGCTCCCATTTTAATATTAATTAAGTCATGGACAGCTGGCTTCAAGTCTCGTGACTAAATTTGACACTTTGGGAAGAAACCCTAGATGAATAACCTTCCATTTTTAGTGCTCACCTCTCCGGGTTTTTACCTTATCAAGGCCATTTCAGAAGACTATTTCAGATGGAATTAAAAATAGCATGCAAAAAATTTCCAGATTGTGTGGGAATACGAGTATATTTTGAATTTATTTTGTAAACAGGTTCCGGTCAGTGGCGAATGCAATTCGAGTGGGACTCTTTGTGGACCGCTTCTATAGACAACTGTCGGCTACAACTCTTGAAATCCCTGCCGACGTCCAGCAGCTTCTCAAGGTCTGTAAACATCGTATTAATGTATCATGTTTTGGATTCGTATAGTCATATATATCCCAGTTACAGTAGAAAACACTTGCACTGAATGCTGGTCCATTTTCAGCGAAAACAGAAACATAAAACGTGCGATAGTCGTAGAACAGTGTTTTGTTGTCTTCCTCGTGGCTCTCCTCACTTATGAAGTGGAGTATATACAACCTCGACTAAAGCTATCCTCCTAGATGATAAAAGGATTTAACGGAGTCGCTTGAGTTTGAAGCATCACCTCCAGTTTTCCGTTTTAACTTGGGTAATACGTTCCATCCACTTTTGTCTATGCTCATGTCATCCATCCACCCATCTTTCGCTCCATTTGAAACACTTTACCAGCTTTCCCTCCGCTGAATAAAGCCAACCACAGGGAAAATTATCCAGCAGGGAAATTTTCAAAGCGCAATTGCCACAATGAAAAATGAGTCTCGTTTCATCGACGAGCTTGAACAAAATAAACATTATACCTGCGAATTGAGTCAGTCCATTGATGCATGAATGATAGGATGTATTCATATCCTCGTTTACGCAAGACCCTATTCACTACCCTGATTCATTCATTTATTCACGCCATAGTTGAATGCAGCTTTGAATCCACCAGAGACCTACACCATGAAAGCCGTAATATGCTCGTGGACGGGGTTCATATTTAAAACATGGCTTTGCACAAATAAGTGGGTGGGCACACACTATTCACTTTTTCCTCTGCTCTCTCCTCAATAAACCATGCGGATGTGAGGGAATGCTCGTGCTGTGGTAGAAGTTGCTGGTCAGATTAGAGAATAGAGGCAATCACTACTGTAATTTTCTACATGTGTTGCTCTGCACTTTACTCAATTCAATACCCAATTTGAAAGCCTCGGGATGCGTCAGTGGTCAGAGCCAGAGGTACTACTTTATATAATCAGCGATTCCATTTTAAATTGCAAATTCCATACATACTCCCTATGGCGAGTGGCAAGCCCACTTTTATTCTAAATAAAAATTCTCATATATGCATATACATCACCGTCCGTCCACATGATATTATTACACTATCCATCAATCTTTATGCAAATATGTGGCTGGATGTACGACTACCAGACAGAAGATGATGACCGAAACTATTTGCCTCTGGATAGAAAACTCAAAAATGTTCAGCACCTTATTGTTATCTAAACTACAGTGTGTCTGAACTACAAAATTACTCCATATCTCGACAAAATCCGAAAGCTGTACCGTGCTATCGATATCCCTCCAATCAGATTTTGTACTTTGATTACGTGCTCTTTCATGACCTGCATGAGATTGTCTGTGGCCAAGCCGTGTTAGGGGAAGGTTTTTATGATGCAAGCCAACCCATGCAGAATGCTATGATGTATATGCTCGGGACAACGACATCCGACATCATGTCGCAAAGGTGTTTTCTATATTCAAATACACATGTATAACAGGGTGAAGCAACAACACATGTGGGATTCCTAAAAAATCCCATAATACACTTTTGTAAAATGGTTATGAAGGGATTTTTCAAAAAAGGCTGTATGCATATAGTGTAGTGCATAATATCTCGCGTGAACAACTCATCCGCCGCTGCAGGCTGTTCTGTATATATGGATTGAGGGCTGAGTAATGGTGGATAAAAAAGGGGTTATGCAGTTATCCCTTTGACTCATTCACAGAAAGAAAGTTCTTTCTTCTATACCCTGTCTCTTATGTATCATATATGGCTTAAACTTATATAGTATTAAAGAATAATAATATGCAATAATAACCATATTTTTCTACCGTACACATCAACACATCATATGAGCCAAGTTCAAAAGAAGCTGCTTTAGAAAAATGAAATGCAAACTTTTTTATGTATCTCTAAAAATGGGTTTATACATGCATCACTGCAGACCAGACAGAAATCTCTATATATTTGCTCAAACCCCCAAGTCCTTCAGTGAATCCTGTGGAGGGCCGACAAGTCCTAAAAACTGATCTTTCAGAGTTAGTACTTGTGTTGAGTCCAGAGTCCGCACTAGTGGATTATGTATATGTGGATAACAGCATGTCGTATTGTACATCTTTTTGTACATCCATCCTCCACTCAACTTTTCATTTGCTTACTTTCACTAGGCACACAGCACACCAACTTTCACCAGCTTATAAAACACGTATATGCATGCATATACATATCTGGTTATTTACTTTTATATACTGATAGTGAAAAAGCTTATTTCTTCCCAATTTTCTCTTACTATTATTATGCATACGAATAATAATATATATGTCTTTTGCAAATCCTTACGACTTCGGAGCCACAATATTTTACTCTCCATTTCTTACGGACGCGGACATCGAACATGGCCTTTCCTCTTTCATGCATTTTAGTGCGAACTATTTTATGTTTACTTTCGGTGAAATTCACAGTCAGTGGTCCACACTGAGAGTGAGTGAGTGTGTGTCTAAATAATAGTTTAGGAAAATTTGAGAGAGTGAATAGAAGAAATTGGAAAGCATCCCTGGACATGTATATAGGGTTATAGCGAGAACATTCACTCAAGCATAGGTTAATCATTCGCCAGTGTTTTTTATCACAATAATGTCCTTCCTGTACACTTTCCTTTCACCTTAGCCCCTCACTCTTCTGTATATTTCCCTAGAAAGGAATGCACATCCTTTTTGGATGAATTGAAGTGTACATATTTGCTAGATTTAACATCCATGTGGAAGCGGACCTTTCAGGACATCAACTTGAGCTTAGATTGGCTCCCCTGGGGAAAGAGTAAACTTGTAAACTTTGGGCAAGGCAAATAATAGAGTCGAAAGACACTACGGGATTTTGCTTTTCCCTTTTTCATACCCTTTTCCCTCTATGATCTTGGCTTTGTTAAGCTCTGTCTAGATGCACTTACCATACTAAAATATGGGATATAACTGGACCAGCAGACACTGGACTTTATGCAATAGTGCTGCTGTTATTGTTAGCCAGCTAACTGGAAACTAAGAATTTCATGGCAAGTTGCATATATTACAAATACGTGTCGAATGTCAAACGAGGTGCTATATTTAAAGCACAAGTTGGGCGTGAAGCTGTAAAGGAAGCAAAATTCTTGGCAGAGATCATGACCAGGAAATTATTTATGCACATGTTTCTATTATCTGATTTATGTTTACCCTTTCCAGTTTTTTATCAGTTAAAAAATCCAATTTCAACCTCAAATATTGTTCGTGCTTCAGGCTGATAATACGTGTATATACTGTTTAAGATACCGCTTTATTGTAAGTTATTCACTTACATGCACATCATGCAACACAAAATATAATATGATGGGGTTTTAAATTTTTACATGAAATAACACTCATTACATTTTTGAACGTGCATTGAATTTGTATAATGTATTGTTGATTTGACGTCACCATAAAAGATTGTTGTTTTATACAGAGGACACAAACCTTCTATAAAAAGCAAAGTAAAATATTTTATATATTTATATATGCTTTGCTTACTTATATTCTGGCTAGGATCCATGAAAAAGTCTGCAGATAAGAAAAAAGATTTAGAGCAAGTTTCGAGACAAGTAAAGTTGCATAATCACTGCTGTATCACGTTTCCCAAAAGGAAAAAAGATAAAACAGTACTAAAACGTATGACGATGGGGGTTGACAATATTCATGTAACCATGTCCTTCCTTTTTTTTACTGGTGCCAGACATCACTACATTTAACAGCTTGGGTCACAGCATCAGCACGAAATTAAATCCGTTTACTCCGATCATAAAAGAATTTCTTACTCCCAGACAAGCTATTCAGGGATACGTTATAGACGCCTTGTTCTGAAAGTTCCGATGTTGGGAGTTTCCTGGAAAAAAGTTAAAAATGAAAGAACAATATGTGAGTTGACGATTCCCTGTGAATTAATTTGGAACAACATACATACTACGTGTAATGATTTATGAAGATATCCGAGAAACAAAAGATATATCCAACTTGGAGGATTTGGTGAAAGCACCGCTAAACAGAATGAAGAAAGCAGAGCGAATTCTCTAATGAAGAAATACAAACGGTGAAAGCAAGTGAAATGGCCAATCTGAGGCACAAGCGGTAATAATGACAGTAGAAACAGTTTCGCTGCTGGCATGAATGTTAATGAAGAATGGCAGCAGTCGTTGACAGAGTTCCTTTTACGAGTTCAGTTTTTCCTTTGGTTAGAAACCCCTTTCCATTAAAATGATTGGGCAACCTGAAAAAGCGAGACAAAGAGTAAACAAGAAATGCATTGGAAGATTTTGGAATTGGAAGAACCTTTACTTTTCCCCCTGAATTAACGATACCCCATGGAAGGATTTCTAAATCTTTCCATCAGTCTTTTAACCAATAAGGCTCAATCTGTTGTCTGTCAATTCTAATCTTGGGCTGGGGCTTAATTGTGCGCAAGCAAAACGTGTTTATGAAGTAATCTCTTTCCTCCTTTGTTTGTCTGCTCTAGACAAGCATATGGGTAGATATCATAATGGCTTAGGATTGAAGGTAATTTGCGTCTTGTATTATTTGCAGGGATATTGATTTTTATTCTAATAGAAGGTTGTAGAGTCACATATGTTACGTACAGTACGTCTCCAAGATGTACACCTTATAGAAAATGAAGGGCATTTCCAAAACGAGGCCGACCGAGAGGTTCCATAGTTTGCAATTCACAAGTTTAATTCTTGTGGTGGGCGCGAGCGTGGCGTAATCGAAGTACTATTTCCTTTCTGTTGCGAATGAGTATGGCGACACGATAGTCAGGATCTATTTGTAAATCAGGAAATGAAATGAAGCACACGTCATTTTGAGATTAAATTGAGCGATAATGCCTCTAAAGAACTACCCCCCGCCCGCTTTGCTCGGATCTTAAATCTTGTCATATTTTTGTCGAGCAATGTTTGCGTTCGATTCGATACAATGAAACTATGTAGGCAGGCACTGATAATATGATATAATGAATAATAAAGAATTACTTCGTATTCCTCGATACCTAGTTATTTGGAAACAGAAAAAAATGGGAAAAACATATGTCATAATCTTTACTTTGAACATAATGAATTATATATGTATATATATTCCTGTGTCCGTTTGAATTAGTCGTACTTCCAAAGGGGAAAAGGAAAAACTCTCTTTCAAAGGATTTGCGCGTCTCGCTCAGACCGCCTCTGCATATTTATTTGATAAAATCCTATTATCACTTTATTTCACATTAATTTTCCGTTTCATGCATCCTTACATGCGATGTTATTCCACAAAAGTAACAGATTGAATAAAAATGTTCATCGTATTCTACGTTAATGGAAGAGTATGACAAGAAGAGGAGAGGAAAGTAGCGTCTGCGATAGTATATTGAATGAGGATGAATCCTTAAATATACAGTTTCCTGGAAGTCAAATTTGTAAACATGCTTTGTTCCTATTCCACCTTTTCACTTTGAATCAGATACGCTGAGTCGTATTTTCCGGAGATTTTCGTGATTATTGGAATTTTGTCGTATCACTAGTGGTGTTTGTTCCGTCCTACATTTTAGAAAAGTTACCATATTGCACGAAATATGTTTCCAGCCAAGTAGTTTAAACTACACATCGTTTAGTTTTGTAAAACACGTTTTTTAAAATGACCCGTTATATTTTCGATATAAAAACGATGCGCTAACAAAATTTCCTTAAATATTTCAGGAGGTGAACAATTGGCACTTCGACATATACAGACTTCACGACAAATCCAGTGGACACAGCCTCAAGTACGTCGCAAAGGAGTTATTCAGCCGATACGGAATTGTTAGCCGTTTCCGAATCAATTTAGATAAGTTAGAGTCCTTCCTCGCGTCAGTGGAGTATGGGTACACAAAGCTAAAGAACCCTTACCATAATGACATACATGCGGCCGACGTTACGCAGACACTTCACTACTTCATTGGGTCAACGGGACTTGCCGTAAGTGCATACTTGTGTGTGCCTCAAGAATACATTATAATTGTAGCTCAACATTCCATTCCACATTTGGCTTACTTCAAGAAAAACCACCATCATCATAGTGTAGTTCGTTGCTTTCCCATGATTCGCCTGTAAGTAAAAGAATGAGACGCGATCTTGAAGTAGGACTGATTATTTGAGTATTTCAAGTTAGGCTTGGAGAACACTCTTCGTTGCAAATCTAAGTACAGTACTTGAAATTTTGCTACTCAAACGTAAAAATATATGATTTGCAAAACAATATTTTTGGCAGCATCATGGCATTTGGCCCAGACGCGCGTTTCAATAAAAAGTCGTATCTTAAATTGAAAGCTTGACCGTACTTTACAAGATTTACTCCTCCAAATCACACTCTTCGAATCACTTTACCTGGCCATACCAATATAAGGGAGAACGACCAGCCTCGCCATACTCTATTAAATACTTTAAACATATCTATACATATAAGCATAATATAACAGGTACGATTTTTAGCTTAGTGAAAGCAGAAGACAGAAAGTGAAAGTCGTAAAATATAGTTAAACAGAATGTACGATCTTATATTTTACAAACGCATACCTAAGTCGACCAAACCAAAAATCGGAAAAGTGTTGACAATGCTGTATTTGACAGGCTGGGTGCACACTTGGCCTGAAAGCATTGGCAGCAGTTTCAATTTCTGCAATTTCTGTATTGTAAGCAAGGATCGCTTCCACACGATTCGTTTCTTCATAAGCAGGATACAATGAAACATAATTGATTAGAAGTTTGTCATCGTCATGTAAGATTTTTGTAGAGGCCTTGCAAGCAGACGAGCTGACATTGACATGCTATGCTGACTAGCTTAGTTTCGTCGATTCTATTAAAACGTGAATGCATTTCGCTTGAGAAAATTTGTATTGTACGTTTCCCCTGAAAGCTGCATCGTAAGAGTCATGTCACCCAGTCGCTCTACTGCTACTACCGTGTTGGCACTGCAAAATTTCAACAAGATAAGCAAAGTTAACCTGAAGAAACGAAAGGTTTGCCTGTCAAAATGTTGCATTATCTTTCACCTCGTATTTTGGGGCACTGTAAGATTTGTAGGAATTGTCCAAGCTGATGTTTTCCGTTGTTGAAAAGTTAACATGCTGATACTGATAGTTTATTTAAACCAGAGAATTCTACTGCCGATGAGATTTTGTTTTTCGATTGAGCATATAATATGCGTGTTAGCTATTCTCCTAGAGCGATGCTAGTCTCATACATGTGGGAATCTTCACACGTTGACAGTGAGTTCATCCCTATACACACGTAGGTAGAATAACGCTTTCACCAGAAACGAAAACACGAAAAAACTATATTTTGCTGGAACACTGAAAAATATTCTCCCTCTGAATATACTGTATAAAGTGATACATTATATTAGTATTAGTAGTATTAGTATTAGTAAGATTACAGAAGCTTATTTTGCTCTTAATGCCTCATTGTGAAATGAGTCTGTTTTTACAGAATATGTTTACAGATCTGGAAATCTTTGCCCTTCTATTTGCTGCTCTAATACATGATTTTGAGCATACAGGCCGAACGAACAATTTCCATATAAATGTCGGCACAGAACTGGCTTTGCTGTACAATGATCGGTCCGTGTTGGAGAATCATCACGTCAGTGCTGCCTTCAGGTAATTTTTCCAAATGTTACTTACTAGTTACTACTCCTTCACAAAATCTATCAAAAGAAGTACTTGTTGAAAAGACTAAAGTTTTACGAAAGGCGACCTTACAATCACGAATTTTTAGCTAAGGAAACAGCTGCGCACTTTTTCTGGTTTCTCTATGTTTTGCCAAGCATTTCTCGTTCGTTCTTCCTCCTACTCAGCATTTGTATTGTCATTCATTTGTATCTCATCATTCTCATCAACTTCCCGTAAAACGACTTACGCGAAATTTATGTATCTGGAATCGGATGAAACTCGAACGAAATTCGCTTTTTTGCCAGTTGGAAAGGCGTAGAAAAGTATGAATATCCTGTACTGCTCTTTTATCTTGTGTTCTTTCATTTCCCGTTCGTTTCGTACCTATTGAATCTTGTTTTTGATTTGTTAGTCTCCCACGTCAGACTTGCTGGATATTGACCGAGTTCCAAACCAAAGCATACGGATATTGTAAGACTTTATCCAATCTACAGAGCTGATATTCCGATCGATTAGAATCAGTATATCACTCGGTGCCATAGGCCTTTCTCTATTAATTTGAATAAAAGTTATATTTTTATATCCCTTCAGTTTGCCTAAACATACATTCCATTCTGTCTCAGACGACAAATACGCCTCCGATTAGAAATATGGAAAGCACACAAGCAATGTAGTTCTAGTTTTATGAAAAATCAAGTAGAAACCCTTTTTGCAATTTTGTAGAACTGCAAGATCCCAAAATTCGTTAACGATGATGTAAACATCATACATCCATACTGGACTAGTTGTATATCCAGTTTTCAAGAAATTTGTATTAGATGTCACATAATATGGATAAGATATGA
>JAANSN010000206.1:0-77815 GCA_036850665.1 Dicranocentrus wangi
TTGCACTCTGGTGAAGCTGTGTTATCATCACTTCTTTCTGGGGCTCGGCTGTGACTTTGTTTGTGGCGTAATAAGTAACGCAATGAAGGTTTCAAAAGTGCCGATATTCATTTTGGCATGCTTATGGTTATCCAAATCCCTGGGGAAGAAGCATAGACATGTCTTGTCATTGGAAGAAGCAGAATGTCTATGGAGGTCCGAGTCCAAGTTGTCCGAGTTACTTCTCCATGAATTTAGTCATTAACGCAGGTCGGAGAATGCGTTCCATGATGAAAAAATTATCTAAGAATAAATTATTTATATGACTCCACTTGTCTTGATACTCCCAGAGAGAGGAGAACGCGTAATGTCACTTTCGACATTCAACTTTCACCTAAGAGTTTTGTTAATTTAGCACAAACTAAAAATAACGTACGCCACAAGCACAAACTAACTCCTCATACCACCGTGTTGGAATTTGAACGCTTCAATAAAAGCTGGCTTTTGAAAATGGACATGATATCTGTTTTCAAACATTTGATCGAGCGTGAAGCGTGTTTCCCGGCGTTGAAACTTGTTTGGGACGATCAAGTTGACGCCAATGGTTTAGGAGACCTTCCAAAGGTGCGATAAACGGGAAAGATGGCTCATGAAGTTTTAATAAAATTATTGTCGTATATTTTAACTTCGATTCCATTATCATTAAATAAATATCTGCAGCTTACGCCCACGCACTATGTAAATGAAAATACACTGACTACGGAAGAACGGCATAAGCTCTTGTGTCGCCAGCAAAAGAAAATGACCTGTCGCACACCCGGGGCCGAAGTAGTTATTGAACCGCCCATTATTGTATTCCAGAACTATAAATTTGGCGAAACGTACACGTTTCCAATTCTTGTTCGGAATATCTCGAAAGTATATTTACTTCTAGTTTAACCTTTAAATTTGACAGCTCTCGTAGTTTTTATGTTCCTACTTTATCTTTATACTGTCGTTACAGAATTCTCAGAAAGTGGCCTTGCTAATGGACGAATCTTATGTATTCAAATTTGATGACTGTTCTCAGCGAGTGGCGAAGTTTCCCTGTGGAATGTGTATTACTGCAACGGTTACTTTCACCCCAGATAATTCAATGGAGGATTACTACCATAAATTGGTTGTTTCCACAAATTCAAAGAAAGTGGCAGTACCAATAATTGGAATTGGAAAAAGGCCATTGCTTAATGCTCCAGATTCATTAATGCTGTCAAATGTACCGGTCAGGCACTGGACAATTAAACCTGTTACGGTTTTAAATAATGGAAAGCGAATTGCATGCTTCACACTGACTGCAACAGGGTCCTTTTGTGTGAGACCGGAAAGAGGAGTCATTCCACCGAACCACTCCTTTACATTCGATGTAGCATATTACTCCACAACAATTTCTACGCATGAAGGAGAAATATGCGTTAAGTACGATAATGGTAATGTGTTTCATCATCAGTACATAATATCTTGAAATAACGGTGCGTCAAAAATACCAGATAAAACTCACTCCTACTTTATGTAGGTGAAGAGATTTATATATACTTGCGGGCAAACGCAGTAAATTGCAATATAAAGCTGAATACTTCTGAGTTGCGATGCGAAGACACCTACATGGGCCTTCAGACACGGGCTACCTTTTTCATTGAAAATATTACCGACATCACGGCAAAATTTTACTGGAGAAAGTTGGAGGAACAACCAGTTGAAAAACGCGACGATCGTCGGCGATCCAGGTAAGATAGATGAGAATATTCTTGAAGATTCTTGAACAATCTTCACTCATTCATCGGTTAAATAGTCCAAACACTCCTTGACATGTCTAGTAGTGCAAATTCCACTGGGTTTCAACAACGACCAGGCGAAATGCTCAAAGTGGCCTTGGAACATATGCTTATAGAGGATGGTTCTGAAACTGCATTTCACATTGAAGAAGATCTGATGGAATGTCAGGAAGGACCAGATCATTTATATCACAATGATAATTTCCATATTTTCCCATTGGTTCGTATACCACGATAAACATGAAATATTTTATATGGTTTTATTTTTGACAATAACCGTCTTTTTATCTTTTGCAAATCTTTAGTTTGGAGAAATCAAGCCATATTCTAAAACAATAATTCATTTAATGTTTTCACCCCATAACTGTGTATTTAACGAGGGTGTTGCGTATTTGGACATAAGTGGACTTGGAGAAACGTTTACCATTCAAGTTTTATGGGAGAGGGTTAGGTCCTAAATTTAAATTGGGATTTGAAATACTCAATGTTGGAGATGTAACTCTTGGCGGTGCTCATACTTATGAGGTTCCGGTGCAAAATGTCAGCGAAATCCCAGGCACCATTCATTGCGATGGATATATTGGATTGCCATCTGGAATGGAAATGAAGGTGGAACCCCAATATTTGGATGTTTCGCCCGGTCAGTATGCTGCATTTTATGTGAACTTTACAATGTACTGGAAAGCCTGGAACTTTCGAAGACGAGATTAAGTTCTCTGCACCAGAAACTGGTGATGCGTTTTACCTTACTGTCAAGTAAGCTGTGACGAAGATAAAAATGCTTTTGAACAATATTTTTTATAAATTAACTATAACTTATTTGGAAATATCATAATATATCAATGTATTTCCTCCAAAGGGGAACCATAACGTACCCAAGCATACGGTTTACCACTTCGGAAGTGTACATGGGAAACCTAAGTTATGGTAAATGTACTGCATAATGCATTTCTTTTAATACGCTAACTAGGAGCTGTGTAATATGATTCCAATAAGTCTTTTTCTTGTGAATCGTTCCCAGGATTTCCCAAGACGTTCAATATTCCGTTGGTGAACGATTCTATGAACTATGTTCAAGTGGTGCTGAAAATGGAAAGTGATGGAACGGATCCGCATGTTGACTATAACACCATATTAAAATCTTTCAAGCATGAAAATTTCGTTTTTGATTCTAATCCTGCTGAGTTTAAGATATACCCCATAAAATTCACACTGCGTCCAAGAGGAGTCCAAAAAATTCAGGTTTGGTTTTCTAATGGCAATAATTTGTCCCATGTATTGCTACTTTTAATTTTCAGTGATAATTTACAGCTAACCATGCTTCCTAACCAAGTGAGAGGAATAATAAATAAGCTTAAGTGCTGGATTACTGACAATGACGGAAACGACGTAGAAACAGGTTCATCAAGCTTTTATGCGCATATTTTTTTTAAACGGATATATATTCAACTTTTTATTATTAACAGTGGCATCCATTAACATTCGTGGAACAGTCGTCGTGCCCCCGCTTCAAACTGTGAAAGAAGTTGTATATTTACGGGACTGTTACCTTCAGTTTCCCTACCAAGCTGAATTTATTGTTACGAATTCCTCGGAGCTACCCGTGATGTATTGTGTAGTTCCCAAAGTATGTGCTTCGAAGTTGGCTCACCCTAAAGTATGTTCGCACGAGAAATTCATGTGCAATTCAATTATGTAATGTGTTGTTCGTTAGCCCACAAGTCATCTAAAAGTTGAATCTAAAAACTTTGTCGGCGTCGCCTCCCCTTGGGTAGAGACAAAAATTCCTTTTAAAGTTACTTGCGTCCATCCAGGTGAAGCTGTTGCGAATTTTGAGTAAGTCGCGATGCTATATACACCGTTTTGTTGTTATGCTTGGCATGAAATTAACGTTACGAACCATTACTAAAGTTTATACGCTGTGGGCAACGATGAAAGATTGCAAGGATTGACAGTTAAATGTGATTCAATCCCATCCACAGTGGAAGCAAGTTCGAAAATGATTGATTTCGGGAAGGTTGAAGTTTTAGATGATAGAACCGCCACTGTGGATATAATAAACACTTCGCCGTTGAATTTTCCGTTCACTGCTTCAGTCGTAATAAAATAACTTGTGAAAACGACATTTTAGAGAAAATAATTTAGTATTGAGCAGCTCTGCAAATATAATTTTGGTAGTTCCAGGACGAGCCCAGTGATAAAGGAGAAACATGGAAGATTGATCCGGACTCTGGGCTTTTATCAAGCCAATCCCGAGTAACGTTATCAATAGACTTAAAACTGAAGGAGGTGGGATATCACTATGCAAATGTTCGTGTAGTTATGACTGAACCCTCAAGGCACATAATAGAAATCAAAATGAAGGCTTTAGGCATTGGTTCACCCTTGAAATTTGAACCACCTATGGAAAAAAATTTTGTCCTCGATTTTGGAACAATTTTCATGTAAGAAATTCCTTTGAAACACACTTTTCATACGAACGAAGTAAGATTTTATAGTGCTGCAAAATTATTATTAGAAAGCAAGACCGGTTTTTCGAATATGAGATCACAAATCATGGTGTAAGTCCACATGTGATAGAGTGGAAACCACAGACAGACAAACCTCCTCTAAACCGCCCTGAAGGAAAAGTAGTACCTTTTATTAAGAACAAAGCAGCGTCTCGCACCGACACAGACAAAGATATCTCCCTATATTATATTACATTAAATACATTGGCAATGTACATATATGTAGACGTAACTTATTTAAAGTTTTTGCTTTTCATATATCTACTAGAGACCTCAACCAAAAAATCGCGAGGGGCCTTCGCTATTTCTCCTATGAAAACAATAATACCACCGGGTGGATCCATTAAGCTTACCATTTCTGCTTTCAGTGTTTTGTACGCTGAATCTTTTACTACTATAAATGAGCATTTTAAACTAAATACAATAAAAAATGGTGATTAATAATACGCAAATATGATAACGTTATTTCATAGACCAAAAGTAGCGGAAGAGGTTCTAAACCTTTGGAGTTACGTTCCCGCAACCAAAGGACAACAACGGGATGATCGACCAGGACCAGGCTCTTCATCAAAAAATCCCAGAAAAGGGGGATTTGCTGCTATGAATCAAAGAGGAAAAACTAAGCCTCCTGGAGGTGAACCACAGGATCTTCATCTTCGGCCGGCTATTTTACATGAAGTTAAATTGCACGCTGTATTTGACGCTCCTGGATTGAAGTTCTCAAAGAGAGCGCTTAATTTCTTCATTGATGCCACACCTACACATGAGGACTTTGTGTTGGAGGGTATGCTAATTTGTTAGTCTTAAACTGTCGTCACATATCATGGGCGTTCAAACCAATTTTACTGAACCTTGTTTTAGAAATTCTTAAAATTGAGAATGCTGGAAATTTGCCGTTAAGCGTCAAAGTGCGAACCAAGTTTCCGTTCTCATTCTACCTTCATAATGACGAAATTCCCACAGAAGAGTGTTCATATTATTTCGAAACTCAAACGTCTCTTATTTTCAAAGTCCAATTTGATGGTCGTCACTTACGCAAGGAGCTTGGAGTGGTTACGTTTGATGGCAAAATGGAAGTCGTTTACGAAGGACTTCAGGCAACAGTACGAATGTCGTGTTTGTATTACTTTTAAATAAAATACAACAGCTTGATGTGTTATTGCGCATTAACTCATAAAATTTGTGCTTCTCAAGGAATCTATTGAATTGCATGGGGAAGTACGATTCCCTCAGTTGAACATGGATCGCTCAATAATTGATTTTGGGACCATTACAAATGGAATGGAGGCAGTTGAGCAGATTACCGTCACAAATCCATGTACCTTCTGCCTTACTTACAAGTGGTACATTAAACCAGGAACCACCTCCGTTGAGAAAAATCCTGACCCGCTATGGAACCAGGATCTTTTCTTTGACCATTACAAACCCACAATGAATAATCGTCTATTGACTTTCCGAAGTCGAGATTCAACTAAGCAAGACGAGAGACAGAGGGCCAAATCACTGTATGCTATATAATATTATAATAATTACCAATACTTCATAATGGGAATGGGTGAGTACGAAGGTATGAATGTGAATCGCATTTTGAATTTTCAGGTATGAATCCAAAAGCAGGGACCATTTTGCCAACATCCTCGGAATCAATAGTGTATACAAAGACGGGGCCTCGAACTATGAGGATTTCACAGAGTTTATTAAAGAGAAAATGTACAGATCACGAATGATGGCATTTATTGGATTAAAGGATGCCGAGTTTGAAGCGGAAGACGAAGTCAACTACTTAGCTTTCTATAATCAAAACGCGATTATGCCCAAGGAGGAATTTAATACAAATGAGCTCATTGATGTTATCCCGTTGGCCGGTGTCATTCAAGCAGGCCAATCGCAAACTTTTACCGTCGTGTTTTATGGCTATCCTGACATCACTTTCAAATCCTCTCTGGTTTTGTACATTGAGGGTGGAGCCCGGAAAACAGTAGAGGTCATGGGGTCGACTGTACCCCCGAGCCCTATTACGGAACGGTTGATACGTAAACCATCAAATTTTTCGATTGAGAGCTCTGCCGTCACCCCACCTGCACCTGAAGAGGATCCACTCAATTTAATAAATAGTAATTTGAATACGTAGCATGTGGTCAGTTGAAGTTGTTATCATCAATAAAAACAGTTGTCTAAATAGTATGAACTAGTTACATCTGGATAACGTAACTAGTAGTACGAACGAGTACTTACATGCATTGTAGAAAATTGAGCATTTTTCTGCGACCAGAGTTGTGTTAGATCATCCATGAATATATCTTGTGCCTCTATAGGTATTACCTCCACATAATCACACCTGATACAGGTAAATGTTTTTGTGTAGATAAAGCGTTCACTCTCCTTGAAACCAATGAAACCTCATCATATTCAATATTACACTTCGGGTAAAGAGAATCCGTGGGGTTTTCATCTAACAAAGTTCGATGACACTCTTTTACCTCGCATTGGCCAAAATTGAAAGTGAAGATTCAAACTTGATACGATTCATGAAAAAAAAATCAGAAGCGGTTGCCACATGTGAACGAACATGGATATCCCAAACGTGACCAGTCGGATTTATCAGATAGCAACAGACTAAGCCCGATTCAACAATACTCTAATTCTAATCTGCGGAAGCTAGATACGATTGTTGGCAAATTGCGGAAAGTTGTACATGTTGATTTTTGCAATATTTAATAATGGGGTTTGATTATTTTGATGTAGTATTTAAGCATGCAACTTTGTCATATAGTAGCAGTAAAGTATACTCAAATTACCTAAACATGTGAAAATTCCGTAAGAGAATTCTCATATCTCATGTTTGACTGACTCTTGTGAGTGAGCCTTCATAATAAGTTTGTTCATCATATCATGGCTCTTCTCGCTGAGCAAACCAGGTATATAGGGGAAGGGGATTGTGGTGTGGTGTGGAGTCCACTACTGCAAGATAACATGATATCTATCACGCCCTCTCCCCACTTCTAGTATATCAGGTTATATTTGGGATGATAAATTGAGCAATGTCACAATTTTCAATAGAATATTTACATACAAACATGAAAAGGGTTCATTCACTATGCTCATTTCATTTCATTACTGAGCCGGTAGAACAACATGATTGTAGTGTGTGTATTTATATCCTATTTATAGTTGCAAGTTTCGAACTTTTGTTTGATTTGCTGCAAGGAGGAGAACTTGCGTAACACGTTAGAAAAATAAAATAATTTCATCTGATTATTATTTGCCGCAAGTAGTCAATGTCCAACATGTTGACTAGAATGAAATGAAATGTTCAATAGTTGGTTAAAATAAAACCATCGGGTATACATGAATTATCTTCCGTTTGTAATTATACATTCACTATAAATATGCATTAAGCAGAGGGTGTATACACAAAAAATATTTTAAGCAAAGTGTAATCCAGTTTGACCAAGACAAAGAAGATGATCACTTGATGTGTAAAAGTGTAAATAATATCTCGTTATGAGTGTTTTGCTGTACATTTGAGTACTGAGAAACCATATTATTATATTATGTGCATATCACACAAGTTTGTAACTTTATGTTTCATGTGCATAACGCAACGTATACGTAATGTAACTAGTAACTGTATGCTTGTGAGTTCCATTCTCTTTATTGCATCGGTCGGGCAGCCACCAAGAGAATTAAGAACGGGTAACTGTATCGAGCACAAAATACATCCACAAAGAGAAGAAATACAGTAAAATTTCACAAATTCACAGAACAGTTGAATGCTTGTTATATTTATCATATTATCTTCCACAACTACAACCCCATCCTTTGTACACTCGCTTTTTGCCCTCACTGTACAAGTGCACACATCAACGATAGATGTGAATCCTGATACTTTTGATGCAGAGCCATGAAATAATTCCTCCTTATACAATGTTTTATGCCTAGATGCCACGGTATGGCTTCATGCTGCTTGCTCCTGCCTAATCCACTTATAAAAACGCCAAGAGGTTCTTGTACGGATTGCATTCGTTCAAAGGACATCCAACCTGACGGGTATACATTTAAGTTTCCCTGAGTCTGAGATTCTTTTTACAAGTGATTGTTTTTGCGGAGTTGGAAGAATGAAGGTGATTGCCCTTTGTCTTGTGTTCTCCGCAGTATGCGGGTATTCTCAGGTATGAAATTATAAACCTAAAAACTTGAACATACCAAAAAGAAAACCTACCTATATAGATATAATCAATTACCAAAATTTACGTTTTCTTCAGGCCGTTAAAGTTACCGACAAAGTATATTTCGATGTACGGATTGGACAACAAAATGTCGGACGTATTGTTATAGGCCTGTTTGGAGAGGTTGTTCCAAAAACCGCTGCCAACTTTAAGCAGTTATGCACTACCGGCGACAGCCAAGGGCGTCGTTATCGAGGCAGTGAATTCCACAGGTAAGGAGTAGCCTTAATTAACTTACCGCTTCGTGATTCCTATAAATATATATATGCATGCATACATGAAACAGTTTCTGTGTGTTTCAGGGTTATTAAGGACTTCATGATTCAAGGTACTTAGCTTAAAGTGGAATCGCTCTATACCATATTCTCTTGTTTAATATATATTTGCACGAGATGAAAGAAAATAATGCTTGTAAATGTATAAATGTAGGCGGAGATATTGTAAATGGTGATGGAACTGGATCGACCAGCATTTATGGAGGACGCTTCGAAGATGAAAACTTCATCCTTAAGCATACCGGACCTGGAATCTTGTCCATGGCTAACAGTGGGCCTAACACAAATGGATGTCAATTCTTTATCACCACTGTGAAAACTTCATGGCTTGATGGAAAACACGTTGTATTTGGAAAGGTAAGAAAATTATTAAAATTATTCATGAGAGAGCTTTCTCAAAGTCATTCTGTTGCCTGTCCAAACCCAAACATTTTTCCTAGTAGAAATGAATGTATTTATTTATTTCATTGCGGATCTTTGTGTTAAATACAGGTTCTTGAAGGATTTGATGAAACAGTAAAGAAGGTCGAAAGAACACCAACTAGACAGGGTAGCGATCGACCAATCGACTCCGCTGTGGTATATGATTGTGGTGAAATTCAATTACCAAATGGACCAGAGGAGATTGAGTTGTAAACAGACTGATATACTGATTTCTCACGATAATGAAATAAAATCGTTTCTCATTAGTCTGTAAAATTTTGGTTGAGTTGAGTAGTTTCACTGTATCCATTTTGTCACTTTGTCCGTAGTTGTAGCTATGTATTTATAATTCTTTAGAGTGTATCTGATGATCTTATATGCTGATAAATATAAATCCTTTTGCATTCCTCCACCGAACAGTACATTGGTGTTTTAATACAATTTTGTGTGTTGAGTTATAACTTTTTAGGTTTTCTTGATCTATAGCAAAATCATAAATGCTCCGGAAGAAACCATTCTGTGATATGGTTTGATATTGAAATTTGTCTTGTAACTGTTGATAAAATAAAAATCCTTGAAATTCCTAAACCTTTTAGCTGTAGTTTAAATCGCACGTCTGTACACATAGTCTGGTAACTAATTTGACTAGATTTATGTAAAGCCATATAGTCATTAAACAATGCTTGACCTTCACTTCTCCATCAATATGCTCATAGGGAAAACCTGGAATTTAAGAATAGAAGGATATGCAAGAACCGGTGCAAATCCTCTCCTCTCCGATCATAAATAACTAGTAGTTGAATTCATGTCGTGGTCACTCAATTTCGAGGTCAGCTTTCTAACTCGTACTTGACTTTTATATACTTTAAACAGGAATGCCGATGGACCTATGCTTTCTAAATGGTTTTATTCCGTAATTCCTCCACTATCGTTTTCCATGCTGGTCGTAAGTTTTTTCCATTGGATGGCTGTAAAATTAGAAGATTCGTGTAAAAGGATGGAAACCATTCGTCATGAAGCACTAAAAGCATACAAAGATGGTGATATGGACGTCACCAGTACCGGTATCACTTCGACGGACAATGCCATTGGGGAAAGTGATGTAACAAGGTCAGAGGAGGAACAGTCCAAAGAGATTATTGATGAAATTTCCAAGTGGCCCGAAAAGTCAAAGGAGGACTAAAGGCTAAACTGGCCATACTGCATATTACTGACCCTGCACGATTAAATAGTACGATACATACATTACATACATACTATTTATAAACACGTTCTTCTCGTGATTATTTCTTCTAAAAAGTGTTAAATCTTTTGAATTAGGAAATTATTTAACAGGATTAAACAGTGCGAGTATGTACTTGATAATTTTATCATAATTACATAATATATTCCTTCTCAATATGAAATTGCATCTTTTCCACTTGTAGCTGAACACTGCAAGCATCATGAATGAATTGAATCCTCAAACCAAAATATTACTATGTTGCCTATAATATGCAGTTTTAATGATATGTGGCATTTGCACACCCCCTGTGGCGATGTCATCCCCAAGAAAGTACATATTATGTGATATCATAAATGTCTCCCATTTTCTCCAATGCGTATATGACTAATCAAGCTTAATCGTTAACGATGGGATGGGACTCTGATGCTGTCTGACCATTGCATTATTGGCACTTGGCTTGGCATTCGCATTGTCACAAATGAAACTGTAGGAAGGCAAGGGTGCAACTGATGTTGTAATAATTAATTAAATGCAATTCTCTACCTGCTAATTGCTAGCTCAATCAATGTGCACACCACGCACCAAACCATCCCAAAACTCAAATTTGATGCGATGCAGTGACAAATTTTTTTTGTACACATTTTTGGCATGTCAATGTAGAATGACGAATTTTCATGTGAAACTAATAATACTATTTTAAAAAATGATGCAAGTGGGAGTATTATTGTGGAGTGGATGTGTGGCTGACTGTCAAGCCACAAGCACAAGCACAGGTAGTCGTAGAATGATAAATATGATAATATGTCACATAAATGTTGGTTGATGATGATACAGAATGATAGATGGTGATGATATACAACGTACACAACACCCACCCTCCCCACTCCATATCACACGGTGCGGTATAGAGAGATGATGCACAAAACAAGGCAAAAGTGCTTCAAGCTGTCAGATGTTTTACTCCTTTTACAACACAACCCTGCATTGGCTGGCACAATTTTTTTGTGTATTTGTTTTTTTATTTATGGATGAAGTTGCTCCGTGTTGTTGTGTTCATTCTGAATCTCTAAATGTGCATATATGCATTATTATCCACCCTCCATAACTATTGAAATCAAATCAACATCATAATAATTATGGCGGCCCCACTTGTAACGGGAATATCCCCGAAAGAGGGTCCACCCGGAACAAAGGTCACGATCCGCGGGGAGCGGCTTGGAAAATCCCAGTCGGATGTGATTGGGCTGGAAATTTGTGGCGTCAATTGTTTACTAACATCAGAGTGGATATCGCCCAATAAAATCCTCGCAAGGACGCTCCTCTGCAAAATTAAAGGTGATATTGTGATTATAACGAAAAGCGGAGGATCTGGATCCTCTACGGTTCAGTTTAGAGGTAATAATTTAGTCCCTTCCCTTAAATCATTTTTACACGACTCTGTTAATTTGATTATTTGCAAAAGTAAGAAGGAACCGTCGTGGCGTTAAACGGATTTTTGTGCAAAATATTGTAGGGTATTTGGAGACAAGTGTTGGTCCAACAAAAGAGAGTCCAGTATGGGTGGATGAAACTGTCAGTGTTGGACCACGGCCACTATCCATGACGGCTTATCAACAAGAAGACCCTTTGCAAATTTCTGTTGAAGGAAATGAGTAAGAGAGTTGTAATAGTAAAAAAATAGCTTTTGCCCATTCACTTAATAAAATTATTCAAAGGTATATATATTCTTAAATTCATTTGTAGCAAGAAATTTCCAGTAGAGGAACTCCTAGAATTGTTTCCTGAAGGAAGTGGAAATTTGAGGTCGGAAAATTTTGTACCAGCTTGGTTTCTTTTAGAAAACCATCATGCAACATCATTTGAAGATTTGAAGCTCGGGTTAAACTTCCTGGGAAGGAAAGTGGGCTCGCAAACGGAAAGGGAAATTGTCGTTCTTAAAGGTAAGTTTACAAAGAAGTACTGCGTTTATAAAGTACAAGCTGTTGGTGGAAGGCTAATGAATTTTAATTTGACTTAAATTATTTCAGGAAAATATAAGTTCGGTTATTGATCAGCTAGACGCGCTAATAGTTCTGAAAGAGAAATGTGATAAATACAAGACTCAGCATGGTAGCTCATTTGTTGCACAGATTGATGATGCCATTGGAGGTACGTCACGTGACTATCAATAAGTTAGTTTGAGTTTGGCAGGTAAATGATACGCAAATTCTTTAATTTAAACATTGTCTTTTATTGTTGTGCTTAGTTTCTGAACGAGAGGCAGGAAAACTATTCCAAGGTGTCCTTGCCAAGAAAGATCGTGCTGATATGACCAGAAATGCGCTTAGTGGATACCAAAGATTCAAATTTTTGTTTAGCTTGCCTGGAACAATGGAGAAGAGCATTCAGAAAGAAGAGTTTGATCAAGCTATTAATGATTATTCTCGTGCGAAAGCACTTTTTGAGCAGCCAGAGACAGATAAACCGGTAATTTGGCCGTTTCACCTATCGCTAATTAAGCTTTTATAATAAATATGATAACTATTTTAGTCGATTCGTAAAGGTAATGAATACATTGTATTTTTGTAAATAGATTTTTCGAAAATTCCAAAAAGAAGTGGAGACAAGAGCGTACAAATTACGGGAAACACTGCGCAGCAAACTGCTGGAAAAACCACCAAAGATAGAGGAACAACGAGCTATATTGGATTACTTGATCACGTTACAGTGTGACTATGATCCAGCTTGGGTTTGTCTTACTTGCCATTTCGAATTTCTGACCAATTCTATGAAAAACTGCTTCCAGCAATTTTCTACGATGGATTTACAAAATGCAAATAATGCAAGGACTCCATCAAAACAAGATCATCAGGTAGTGCAAGTTTCAGAAATCACTACTTGGAATATTTAGTAAGAGTATTGTACCATTTTAATCTCGTACTTCTAGAACGCACTTCCAAACCAGGTCCTGTTTGTAGAAAATTTGTGCGAACTGTTTTCGTCATATTTTCCCGATTTTTGGCATCTGAGTCAGGATTACTTTGGAGGAAAGCTTCCCGTTAAGCCAAATCTAGCTAAACAAGGAGACATGAAGGTGAAATATGACATAAATTCATGTTTATTAACTCACATAAGGTGATTTGGTTTTGAGAAATAAATAAGAGCTAATGAATTTGTTGCATGTGCAAATAGAAAATGATGATAAGCGTTGTCCAACTATTTGGAACATTGGTCACCAGTTGCCTTCTGCCCAGTGGTTCAGCTAACACAGATGAATTTGAGTGGCAGGATAAAACTTCTGAATCAATGAGCGAATGGCTGCAGCACTGCCTTGGTTTTATAAAGGACACATACACTGACTTTTTATCTCTTGACCCTCCGAAAGAAATGATCGAGATTTTAAGAAACTTGCTCTTCCAAATCAGGTTTGCCGTTTGTCACATGTTTGGCTCTTGTGTTAATAGTTACAGTTTACATTTTTTATTTTGGTATAATATTACATCAGGTGCTACTCATTGGAAATAATACTACACCAGCTGTCCACAGAGGTTGCCGATTTATACAAACAGGAAACATGGTCTAGTGAGCCAATGGGAGACCATGGATTTGTCACCCCACTGGTAAATTAGTAGCCAGTCATATAATACATGACATCAAATAAACTATCGTTAGATTTATAATTTCTGTGTATTACTTATTTTAGCCTGCAAAGTTTGAAACTGTAATTATAAATGCAAGTAAAGTTATCAAAGAAACTTTACTACAAAAGTATAACGAGGAACGACCTTTACTGAATAGCGAGGAGGTCAAATCCAGAATGCGAGAAGGAATGGGAAATGCATTAGCAGCGTTTGCAGATGTAAGTCATCAAATGATTATTTTATTTGAATTTGATATCAAATTTTCTTATCAACCATCATTGTTAAACAACACAGTCATTGGAGCTCTTGATCTCTCAAAACCGAGGAACATCGCACACCCATTCTTCTCAAAAGAATTCCATGACGCTCCCTTTGAAGGATGGAGGGCTCCGTGCTGGTCTTCCAACATCTCATACTGCATCCTTGTTACTTATCCTAAATAATTGCTCCTATACGAAAGATGTTATATTGCCTCAAATATTCAAAGCCTTGGTTAAACTGGGCTACCCAGATATGAGTGAAGCTGTTGAGAAGGCACGAATTGCAGTCAAGGTATATTTCAGTAATTCGAAAATCATTTTATCTAATTGTAAATGGGGACGCAAGTAAGGACCAAGTATTTTTAAATTCCAGGGAGTTGAAAATCTCACGTTCCATAAGTATACCGAGATGAAGTATGAACCTGTAGTAGGTCAGATAGAACAGTCAATGTCTGCAGGTAGATTTGATTGGGAAAAGTGTGGCGAGCCTGTTGGAGTACGACCGTACATTACAAAAACCATCCTAGGCATGATTGAAGTAATCGCAGAGGTTAGTTTGGGGTTCAGAGAGAGATCATATTATCCACCACTTTAATTTATGTATTTAATTTCTAAGATGCATCATTTTTTTCTGACAGGTTACTGCTGTATCTGAGAAACTTGTGACAACAGTGATGACGCAAGTTGTTGAAAATGTGTGTGAAGAGCTCACGAGGCTCTTCTCCTGTATTGGAAAGTTTAGCGAAAACGGAGCAATGCAAGCAACCCTTGATATGGCTGCTTTTCAAGATGCAGTCAGCGGGTTTCTTATAGGAAATTCGGTGTAAGCATTCACCAAACACTTTTCGGGCGTATCAACAATTTATTATTGATTTGCTGATATTTACCATTTTTTTAAACTAGGAATTTAGTAAATGAGACGTTCAGCGTTATTCCTCGTTCGAAGGAAATGCTTCGGAATAGCAGGTAAGCTTCACTGGTTTTAAGGGGATTAATAAATTAATTATTAATTAAAGAGATTATGTGCACTATCATTTTTATTTACAAGGCGAATTCAGCATTTACTAGAGGAACACCGGAACAAAACAAAAATGCAGTACCAGTGCCTCGTGTCATCAACTGCCACAAAGTTGTGATCTTCAAAGGATTTTGTAATTTTTACCAGCGATAGATATAAACAAAGTGATACTTGTTTGCTATTTATGCTTTACAACGCCAAATTCAGCTCTTAATTGGGACAGCATGGTTAGAATAAAGCGTGAACATATCTGAATTTGCGATATGTATGTGCGAGTAAAGTACAAATTTTTTGTCTTGACCATGAGTTTTATTTCAACGTATCGTCTTTTATCTTCATGCATACTAATTGTAAGTACACTCCCTCCAAGTATATTGTCAAATGTACATGTTCCATAAAGTAAGCAAGCACTATTCAGGTTTGGTTAAGAATTCTTCGAATAGGTTAACAGCTGGGACACGTAACACGCTCAAACCCTTATATTATAAAAACCCTTTGACAAATGTTGGCAGAAACGGGAATAAAAGCTATTTTAGCAGAAGCTGAAACATGGAACTGGAGGAAGGTCTCTATTCTTCAAAGGAAAAAATCGCGAATCACAAAGGAGTCTGCTTTTTTGGTTTTGTTACGCTGAACATAACATCCCTTTCGGCAAGTACCTTTTCCCCATCATTCTTTGTATGCATCCTTTTATCTTTCTAAGCGTGTCCTTATTAATATCTTCATACAGAGAGAGTCCTTTTCTGTTTCTTCTTTCTTTTTTCTTCGACTTGTCAACATCGGCTCTTAGTTTGTGTCATCCTCGTTTCTTTTCACTTGCGTTTTCCTCTGCTTTGATTTCAAAGAAGATCAGAGACGCCTTCAAACCGTTTTTTGTCTTGTGAAGCTCTCCGTCTTTTTCTGCTTTCTCTCTCCCTCCAATCTCTTATACATACTTGTCGCGGGTCTCAAGCTCTTTGTTGTAAGCATCCTTTCCCGGTAACCTTACTTGGGACAGAGTAGTGCTCGGTTCCACTCCAAGTCCCCACACACACAGATCCTGACTTTGATGTAAACCATGAGGAAAACAGGTGATTTTCTTGGGGAATGGAGCAATTGGGTAACTTTGTACACACCCTCCTTGAGTTCCAGTTCTAACAGAACTACTACTCAATATTGAATATTTTTACGACAAACCTACCTGCAGCTAGGAACTGCCTGCCCTTGCCATTCCATTCTCCCATAATATCATATGCATGTCGCTCAAAGGCTTCTTGTGTGCCATTGCATGATTTAGACTCAAAAGAATTTGTGAAACCATTTAGCGATTAGGCAATCTCATAACCCCCCAAAAAATCGTATTCAGTTTCAGACATGAATTAGAATAAACGTAATCTCGGGAGAAATCGATGCATTATAGGTAGATCAAGGTAGATACGTAGCATGTGTGTATTATGGGCATTTATTTGTGGGAATAGGCATTTATTGAATTTTTACAGATTTATTTCATCAACGATCAGTCGCCGACACAGCATTGTCGACCACAAGCAGGGCTGGTTCCTTGATCTATCAAGCATGTAAGTCTTCTCCTTTGTGCTTCCTTTGGCAGTCCTCCTCCTCTTGTTGATCTGTTTGAGTTACTCATGTGTATTATCATTTCATCTATCATACATACTACCTACCCCTCTTGCTAAGTTTCCATTTTCAACAACGCTACAGATACCTGCCTATATGTAACGTATAACTGGTTTCATCGATGTAGAGCACTGTCTATTTCCCAGCCATTTCATCTTCATCTTCTTATCACATTCGTTTCACTGTTTCTCTTTCCCTTCATCCCCGTCGACCTATACGCGCAGAACACACGACTTTCTTCCTAGTCACCCTCATCTTCCTTCGGTATAAACCATGTGTATTTTTTCGTGAGGGCTTACCTCTCCTCCGCCCGGTACGGTATGCCTTTAAAGCTCTATTCTGCATGAAAACAACAAAACACATGGAACAATGCTCGCTTTTTTACAACAAAGAAATCGTTTGAAGTTCAACCGACTGAAGAATAAAAGGATATAGAAGCTGAAAGAGAGGATTCGAGTCAATGTTTATTCCTATTATAGAATGTAATACACAACTTTCCCTACATGTTTCGTATTTCTTTCCAATAATAAATAGCCATATATCATTTGGTGTTTTATTAGCTGGCGAATTTCAGCTCTTTTTCAAAGTAGCCAGCCAAAACTATATAGGCAAATTCATAGAGTTTGCCTGTTTGTCAGGTTGGATTTGGATTCAATACAATGTTTGTTGAAATATTTCCTTCCAATGAAAAATCCATTCTCGAGATATTTTTTCCAATTGTTGTTCCACAAGAGAGAGATTATAGATAGGATCAAATATTTAATTGAAAATCCTTTTTTGTCTCGTGCTTTCTCTTGATCTTTCCCTTTGATGTGTATGCAAACACAAGGCGTGTATAAAGGAAAATTGGAATATTATGCAGAATGATGAGAACTACGTCGACAGATAGAGGTATGTATAGTTTTATAAATGGTGCACCCTTACTATGCTGCTTCATAACCTTTTTGTCGTTTAGTTTGCTTGGAATGTATATGTTCTACGTTCTATTCAATAGCATTTCGTCACGACGTGTGATGCACGTAGCATAGCACGTTGATATTTTTTGCTCTAATTTACGATTTTGAATGAATTTACTTATCAAAGGTAGAACTTCAACTTGTGTTGTTCTGAAGAGACGTTACACAACATGTTTTTCGTCTTAATGAAACCAGAGTGTCTCGTGGCGTCTTCATCCAAGACAGGTGCCTAACACCATCAGGTAGAATGGAACAGGTGTGATATCGAGAATTAATAATTTGTCATACTTATCATACCACTATAGCAGTTTCTCTGTGTGAAAGTTATTATTTCGACTGCTCGCCATTTTATTCGTCCCCTTTAAACCTCCTCAAGATTTCTGACTTTTCTTACAGAAATTTGTTTACTCCTTGTACACTTACTCGCCTCCAACTTTTCCAGCGTACATTTGCAATCGTTCAAGTTGAAAAACGGAGTTACAAAGGGCCTTTAGAGATTTATGAAAAGAACGCTTGCCTTTCAAGTTTTTCCTGTGATACTACTTTGTGCTTTTATCTGGGAAAAGGCGATCGAAAAAAAACTATGTACTCGCATCGTTTCTTCGTATATGGATACAATATAAGACAAAGAAATGAATGCTTTCTCTTCGTCATCATCATCTTTTCTATACTTTCGTTTTTCCGTTACATCAAGGGAAAAGTTGTTATTGGAATAAAACTTGCATTTAAGAACTGCTTTTCCCTTTGATCCTCTGCGTGGGATCTTTTTCTTTGATAATAAATGTACGAAAATTTAACATTTTTCTTAAAAAGCACTAAAAGTAGGAGAAAAGGAAAATGATGAATAAAAACCGGGAAACTATTATTGACCGATTGGAATAGGGAATACGAGGTACGCGGCGCTTTTTTCTGGATTCGGTCGTACAATAATGACTATAGCCTTTCTCTTCCTTCTTAAATTCTTCAATCTGCAAGGGCCTTCAACATTTATACGGGTATTGAAGATGCGGCGAAACGTGAAAACTCCGGAATGAAATTACATTCGCAAATTCATTTATCTGTCATGATGTGAAAAGTTACTCGTGCTGGGAGCTTTACACAATAAAAAGCTAAGATGGAATTAATACCAATACAAAGGGCAGAGTTACGAAAAGTTGGTACATGAGTGCCTGCATTTACGGATTTCTGTAAGAGAAGACCGGTGAGTGAATGCAAAATGTACGTCTCTTTGAACATTCGGAACTAGGCACAAGAAATTTTAAATCAATCACGATCTCGAACTACGCCTGCTTTACCAGTCATTGGCCATTTCGAACGTTGAAATCCATCGCTTGAGACCGTATTAATCCAGGTATTTCCAGCCAGGTTAATCATGGTGTAAACAGACTCCAATTTGGTGTGCATCCAGTGCTACTTCATATTTTATTTTAGCCTTCCATTTGCTGTAACAGTAACATGTGTTTCCCCATACTTCTTTGGTATCACCATTGCTTCTGTATTTCATATTTGGTTTGTTTGTGACGACTTCAAAGGGACAAAGCCTGAAGAGACACAGAGCAAGAGGGAAATTTTTCAAAGGGAAGTACAAGTAAAAGGAGCACATTCATCACAAAAGAGTTTCCACGATTTCTGCACCATCACCAGAACATAATGGAGACATGCAGAAGAACCAGAGTAACCGCAAAATAGTTGTGTATCCGTGTCGAGTGAGAGATCGTCCTGCATCCCTATTTACACACAGACATACCATGTGCTTACACGATGAGAAAATGTTACGTATACTGGAAAACAACCTTATAAAGCAGCAGGTCTCGGCAGTAGCTATACATACAATTTCAAAGTGGGCAAAGAGTGCGAATGTAACAAATGCTTTTGTCATCGTATCATCGTCAGTTCAAACCATTCTTGTTTCTACATATATGCACAACTACTGTCAGTTGTGGTATCGTATATTAGATTTCTACCGTAAACCCCATCTCATACGTACAGGAAAAGGGTTGTTTTCTCCCTATTAAGTGAAGTGGGCATAGAGCCACGACAATCGGGGCAAACACTGAAGGGTTATATGTGTCTAGCTTGCTCTGGTATAGTTCCAGCCAGAGACAGGGCAATTTAATAGTGCCACTATTACCACTAGACTTCAAAGCAGTATGTGCGTCGGCAAAAGCCTTTTTGTTTCCTTTGATTATTGAGCGAAATGTGACTTTGATCATGTAGCAGAGCGACAAAGGAAGATTAGAGAAGAGGTCATTCGTGTGGTAAATGATAATATCGTAATCAGACAGACCCAGCATCTCAATGAGAAACATGGTACGAATATGTGCATTGCTCACTCACTACTCGTCCTCGTAGTCTTCACTGTAATTCTGTTTTGGGGTGACCCATACATGCGGGTGCGGGTGTAAACATATTTGTGTCCAACATGTCCAACAAGAGTACATATAATGCATCGTTTGCCGGAACAACGTTCAAACATGGGGTAGTTACGCCAATGGATATATGGGGATTCTACATGGTTATTATTTTCACCAAACGTACTTTTCATTCTTACGTCCGTCCTATTCACTTTGGTTTGTGTGATCCTGCGGACAATTCTTTTACTAGCCCGGGGGTGCAAATAAAAGGCTTTAGTCCCGGTAGCGCCGCACCGCTTACAAAAAAGGTCAACAGAGATCTCAAAATTCTCTGATTTTTTTTGTCCCTGGGAGCTCTCGATCTTACAAATGCGCAGGGGAGTACTGTGCGAAAGCTTGTACTAGTGAAAATACATCAATCTCACAATCAGGAAAGCCAAAAATATGATTGTCTCATAAGGCATTAAGCACCCGTCCAGTCCAAAACAAAACAAAAGATAACGCACTCTGTAACAAAAATCATGGCCAAGTTCTAAAATTCTTGCAGTTTTTATCCACTCACAGGGGTTCAAAGGGATTCAGGGATGCTGGAAATTGCGGCAGCGGGTTTCCGGCACTCCATTTTTGCAGCCCCACATCAGCCTGCATGAATCTACCAAATTACTGTTTGACTGTGAGTGGTTAGTTAAAATGAAACGTATTTGCCGAATGCAAGATTATAGCTGCAAAAACTGATGCTCGTTGCATAATTTAATTACACGTTTGCCACACATAAAATGTATGTGCCTAGATATTAAATTCTCTGAACCGGTAGTGATGTTACATGGCTCATGAATGCTGGACTGACCTTCTGTATTTGATACAAATCAGTAACGGTCTGGAATTCTAAGTATCCATACAGTCAAGGGTGAAAGCAAGCTTGTGCAAGGGGATGATGAGTATCGTAAATGTGTAGGAAACAGTTTTGCTATGAGGTTCTACATTATTCGCTATGAAATATTTGACAGGTTCACCTCAACAAAATGATATGTAATCTTTGAAAAGTTTAAGAAAGCATTTTAATAATTCTCAAAGACGGGCAAAACACTTAGTTGGGTACTTCCCATTTCCTAAAAAGAAGCTAAGGTTATCATATAATTTCGTCCCACTTTCCCTACCCCTTATGCTGGTAATGACGTCGTTCATATTCGAGTAAAGATTGTGGAAAACAAAACAGAGAAACTCGTCAAAGGAGACGAGTCAGAGAGAAAGTGACAAAGGACAAAGATATCTTCTGTAAAAAGTTATTTCAACTCACATGAAAGCAATTTGGCCAAGCTAAGCAAAAAGAAATATGTACATAACGCCGGGTATAGGTGTCTTACGTGCATCTATACATTAGATAAAAAAGGTTTAAGTATGAAATTGGAACAGTGCGGCTCTCTTTATTTTTTCAGTCTCAATAACTTAAACCTTGCACTCCATCTCCTACCGTGAATGAAGATATATATATACGTATATACATGGGATATGCCTAAATACATGCATATCACTTCTAGTTTTTTGGAAAAAGCTAGGATGAAAAGGCGGAAACCCTCTGTGTGGTACTTATCATTGTAATGCTGTTGTGCACACAAGACATTATTAATGAGAAAGCATTGATCAAAAGCCTTTCATGTCTTGACAAGACGCTTTGATCTTTTCCTCCTACATGTTAACTTCTTTATGTGATGATGTGTAGGTATATATATCATCTTTTATACGACCAGAGTGTGTTTCTTTCTGCTGCGTTGTCTATGAAGATGATGATGACGAGGATGCTAAGCTGCTGTTGCTGATGATCGTTTATGTCTAACGCAGGTAGTATGAAACGTATATACATATACGGACAAGTTCACGTTTACATACTGTTTTCCAATATAGGTTCCCAAGATCATACAGAACAGAACCACTGACACTATACTATATACACATGTGTACATGGTACCCTTTTTAGGGAAATGGTAGCAAGGCAGTTAGAAAGTCATATAAAAAGAGAGATAAAGGGACTATTTTCTTTCTTTTTTTTTACTTTTTGCACAAATAGGTGTATACCATTTTATACCCTTTTTAGTAATAGTGCTTTCACTTTCCCTTTTTCTTCGCCCTTTTGACTTGCCATGTTTTTACTGTCTTTCTTCTTGAGAGTGAAGATAAAAAACCTTTGATGACTGAAGATGAAAGAAAATGGTACTTTTTAGTAAGCCTCTAAAATGATATTGATAGTTCAATTCTACTCTTCTGAAGGAACGCATATAAAGAATAAAAAGGAGTCAGGTGAGGGTGTATCATAAAAAACAAGGCAGGGAATACACGTGCGGTAACTTACGTGAACGTAAAAACAAAAAAATTACTGGATTGTTACAAAACAAATAATTCTTGAAAAAGTTGGAGCTGTGGAAAGAGAAAGCTTGTGGAACTGACATCGTTAACGATTTCAACAGGTAGGTGATCATTTTTGCTGAGTAAAGTGAATCAAGCACAATGTACATATGATAATGAGGATTGCGGTATTGGCTAGCTAATTATTTGTAACACTTAAAAATTGACACCGCATTTGTAATATCGCAACGTTACTTTGAGGTATCCACAAATGGTTATACTCAAATCTGCTACGACGAGTATGAGGTAAAACAACTACATAGGTACTTGAAAGTTGGTATAGGTATTTGTTGGACGAGGCTTACCGCTTACGATATATTACATAATCCGAAACTTATAACAGATTCCCTGTGTACACAAAACTTTGTTTCGCAACCGTTTTAAAAGTGGATTCAAGGACCATGTTGTCAACTGTTTTGAATTGCTCAAAAATTTAAAAGCAAAAATTTTCCACCCTATACATTACGCTCCCCAAAACATGGTCGCATTCTATAGGGAATGAATCTTGGGTTTTTGGTCTAGTTTAAAATACCTAACCCAAAATGAAAACAAGACAACCTGAGCTTCATTCATTCCATTCGTCGTGCTTTAGCTTTTATCTTTATCTACTTTCATGGCTTCAAAGTCGATATAAAACACGTTTTACGACATCAAAGCAACTTTGGAAAATATTAAATTTGAAAAAGCAACATTTTTCTCTGAAAATGTCTTTGAAGCCACAGATTCAAGTACTGTGTGCATCAACGTAGGAGGACACTAATGGTAAATCATATAACCGAAAAGATTTGCTCACCTTACGAGAACTGCATTAAGGCTTGTACCTCATTACTGTGACATCGCATCAGCAGCAGGTTTTGGATTTGAATTACGTCCGAAGTCGGAGTCGGTTCAAGCAGATTAGGATAAAGGGATATTGATGAAAATCGGTATAACATGAAATATAGCAAGCAAGCATCCATAATGTTTATCTAATTGCAAAGTAAAACATTTGAAATCACAGTTTAATAAATCCGAAAATTTAAAAAATTCAAGTGATGATAGTGTTCAGGGTAAATCGCCAATGTTATGTTATCCATGTAGAAGAGCACTACCCGGTTAAAACGTTATTCTATCCGAGTACCCGCACAAGTACGTATTCATAAGTATCAAAGCTTCACTTCAGAGAGAAAGTAATTCCGCCGACAAAGCAAAGAACTTTGCATTTACGTTCTATTTTAATATTACCTGAATTACTTTAAACTCGTCAGTACACAAGTACGTCATAAGTATCAAAGCTTCACTTCAGAGAGAAAGTAATTCCGCCGACAAAGCAAAGAACTTTGCATTTACGTTCTATTTTAATATTACCTGAATTACTTTAAACTCGTCAGTCTTTATATTTGTCTCCGAGCTTTTATACACGCGTCGTATATATGTGCCCCACATATGTTTGTTCGGAAAACTAAGAGGAGGTGTATATTATGCATATATAGCAAACCAAGTCATTCATCAACATTTTGGAAAGAGCGTACTCCTTTGACTAACTCCGTTTTTCCTTTTTATTCTCTCTTTACCCTTTTCTGCTTTGCTTTCCCTTTCCCTTTGGTCTTTATGCTCTTTGATCTGTTCAGCTATCATCATTGGAGTCATCATCGTCAGCATGAACACAACAACAACATCGTAAAGTAAAGCCGTCACCACTATCATCATCGTAATATACGGCCGTTATATTACTATCGTTTATTGGGGAACGACAGAATTAAAATGCGGAGGTTTAATAAGCCACCATAGAAAATAAAACTTGGAGCATTACGCTAAAGATTCATATATTTTTATACTATATGTACTCATCCTTCAAATTATAAATGAACTTTTAGCAAATCAGAGAAGTAGGAGGAGAGGATCAAAAGAGAGAAAAGTTTGTGAAGGTAATAATAAGTAGAACGAAGTTCAAAAGAGTAGCTGGATTAAAATATTGCTGGATTGCGTATCTACCCCGTGTTTTTTGTAAAATAAATTATGCTTTCGTCATTTATTGGGAAGTAAAAGGCAGAAGATTATGTAGCGCACGAAACATTCATCTCGTTCCAGTTATGCGTGGAACCGTGGCTAGAATGGTATAAAGCTTACATGGCAAATAGAGTTGTCCTTACATGTCATGTAATTCCGCCTATTCTCTTCTTGATCATAATAATATGCATCAGTTTCAAAAAGCCAGGTAATGTATGAATACATCATAAGTCAGAAAAATGAGGATGAGCACTTTTAGGTTTGCTTCTCCACTCTTACGGAATCACTGTTTAACTACCTATGCCTATTTAATTTTGCGCAGTGCTGTCTGCAGGCATTTGTTTAACACTTCGGTTAAGTCAACAAAAGTTGTGTCTTATATAGTTGTTGAATGGGATATTCAAAATAGTATTAATCAACCATGCAGCTGGTCTTACAATTAGATTACAGCTCATATTCTCCAGTTGTTCCTTGTGTTTCTGGAAAAATGTAAATGCAAACTGGGAATTCTGCTTCAGGACTCCAGGACGGATGATTAAAACTTGCTACTTTCAGCCTCAGCTCTACATTTTCAATAATGAAACTTGTGTAGCTGACAAACAAAAATGTTAATACTTGATGAGAACAGCAGAAATATACGTGTCGCATCACCGTCCAGGAATTTTTAAGTCCCTCTCATTCAACAAGATTTTAATTTAAAAGTCTAATGAGAGATTTCTTCACACTTTTTTCTCCCGAGCTATTTTTTATTTATTTTTTTTTTTTTTTGAAAAACTCCCAGCCGATTGGGATTAAACTTACTAAGAAGACACCTGAGTCTGACTGATATGAGTTTTAAGATGTTAATTTCGGTGTACATAATACGCTACTTGTACACAATCTCAGATTATTCTCGTCCAAGTCCCAAGGACTTCTCAAACAAAAAAACTGTATTTTTACATGAGTTGCGAGACATTGGATTGGTATCTCGACGATGACACAATACCCCGTTGTTGATTCATTTGCATAAGTTCATCATCTCGCCAGTTTCATTAAGTCGATTTTTATTAACAACTCGAATTCTGGGTGGCACCTACACCCTTTGTTTAAATACATAAAAAAGTGATGAGTCTAAGCTACAAAGATTTTTTCATTGGGGATTGCCCTGAATAATTAAAAAAATCAAGATGAGGATGGGGCGTGCAGGCAGTTGTTGAGATGGATCAAATATCTTTTACATTTTTTCTCCTTTTTTCATAAAAACGACTTGCTTGGCTCATCAGAGATTTTTTTACATTTACGTGGACGCGACGCGGACGAAATAAGATATGCAACTCGAAAACTTGGTGATGATGCCAACCCCATCAGGATTCGTGGCGTTCCATTCTACATTCTCGGATTTACACATCCTTTCTATATGGATCTGAGAAGGCAATAGAAAAATATTATACTGTATTGTAGCAAAGCACACCCCCAGCCAGGCACTTTCTGATAAGCTGCGTGTTCACTACGTAAAGCGCATTCAATAGAAAATCTTTATTCATTGGCGGAAGTTAAATTATACGATTTAAAATGTTGATTTTTGAACTGCCGACTTTTGAAAACTTTAAAAGGTAGCAAGTCTACAGCGCGTCATTAATTTCGTCAGCGAAACTAGCATTAGTCACACAAGACAACATTTTGGCTGTATAGCCTTGTGAAGCACCGCACAACTTCCCTTTGTAGGCGCTGAAAATAGCAATCAGTGTATTGCAACAAGAAGTACAGATCGACAGTAAATGGGCAATAAAAATGAAATATTCGTGGCAAAAAGTCACCGACCGAACGTATGTTTAATAGTAGCAACCCGTACAGCTATCCTGTGAACAAGCACAATATTCTTGAATCCTTTCTGTAGTCATCGTCCCTCCCTTGAATATATATATCTTTGACTACTACGTCGCGTCGCCTGAAGATCTAAAGAGAGCAATTGAAGCCCGATGTACGAGAAAGTAAAGCCAGCATAAAATGAGCGATCGCAACAAGGGAAAATGAGAGTGGGGTGGCTAAAGTGAAAATTGGAATGTCTTTCTTTGCCTACGCATAATATGCATACAAGAAGTACAGATCGACATTAAATGGGCAATAAAAATGAAATATTCGTGGCAAAAAGTCACCGACCGAACGTATGTTTTATAGTAGCAATCCGTACAGCTATCCTGTGAACAAGCACAATATTTTTGAATCCTTTCTGCAGTCATCGTCCCTCCCTTGAATATATATCTTTGACTACTACGACGCGTCGCCTGAAGATCTAAAGAGAGCAATTGAAGCCCGATGTACGAGAAAGCCAGCATAAAATGAGCGATCGCAACAAGGGAAAATGAGAGTGGGGTGGCTAAAGTGAAAATTGGAATGTCTTTCTTTGCCTACGCATAATATGCATGCATGCACTCCCTGTACTTATAATATCTAATCGGATGTTTGTCCGTGTGTGCAGAGGGTAATGATGACGATGATGATGAGAAGACATGAAAGAAAAAGGATGAGCACACATGATGATCACCATCCATTTGATCACATACCATCCCTCCTCTGACGGTTGATTGAAAGTGTTCGGCACAAAGAGCAAGGCTATTTAACGCAAGATCAATTTGCATTGGAGTGCCGCTTTTGATCCTGGGTGCAAAAATAATCTTCACACACAACCCTTTACGTGTCTACAGTCATACACTTTCGGATAAGAGTCTTGTAAATATATATACATTCACTCGCTTGGGGTATACACATGTATAGTATATGTATTTACACAAGATAAAAGAAATATTATGTAAGTGCTGCTGAAGAGATTCTACACTTGTTTAGTTTTAATACTAGTACTTATATACGGATGTGAGAAAGGAAATATTCTTCTATCTCTCCCCGATGCTCTGAGAATATAAACGCATTCTCAGTTTTCAAAGTAGCTGCCGACCTCACTCTCTTTTCTCTTTCAACTCCCGGCTGTTCTCCCAACCAACACCCAGACCGCACCGCCACCATCATTACCACGAACCACCGGCACAACCACCAGCCAGCATGCATAACCCATTAACATCAAAACTATTTAACCAGTGAAACGTAATGTTCTATGAAACTACTTAGTCGCAGTGTTCACTGATTCTCAGGCTGACTGTATGGTTTCATACATCAGAGAGATACGATATACAAGTGTGCGCCAGAGTGTTTTATGATTTAACCGTTTTCCCTCAATCAAAAGTTGAAACTTGAAGAGGAGGAAAAGCGGAAATGAAATACGTGATATTCTTCATCATCTAAATATTCATGTAATAATATTAACTGTAGTTATAAATAGTTATAGATGATAACTCTTACGAGGTGGAAAACATTTACACTTTTGGTAATTATGACCCTCTGCATGCCAGCAATCCTACGTAAATTTCCTACTTTCACTTCCGATTCCTCTCCTTCAATTAATATAATCCATGGACGATTTATTTAAATTTGTGATCGTTTAACTTTTGCTTTCATTTCATGGACGACTACTGTTGTTTGATGAGGACGAGTATGCTGCGCAGATTCAAGTAATATGCATAAATAAATGTAGTTGTTGCTTATTTTTGAATTCAGCACACTCACCTTCCCATTCCACACGTAACGTACACATTTCATATTTTATTTTCTCTTTAAATCAAAGAGGAGTCAAGTGCTTTCGCTCTTTGAGCTGTTACGAGGTACTCCATATGACAAGATATGAAAAGCTCTCCTCTGGTCTGTTTGTGTGCATGCATAAGCATTAAGTAGTACAAAGAAATTGAGACTCTTTTGAAGTTTTCTGATTCAGATCAAACCAGTGCCGATGAAAGTCCTCTTGCCACTTCACAACGAACGAAATATATGATGCTTCTCATTGATGTTGGTATGGCGTGGCGCTTTCATCTTTTTACAAGTATTATGTTGCATTTGGTGTTATTAGTATGTTGCATCCAGGAAAAGAATGAAAAGGTTGAATTAAATATATGCTTACCTGAAATACTGAACTGTTTACGCGATTCGCGTGGATCTGACGTCTACGGTAAAGTGAAAGCTGGCAATATGAAATAATAAAAAAGGAGAAAAACACACATATATTTATAAATTAGCATGAAGCATGATACCAAATGAAAGAGATTTTACCTGAAAGGCTAAATTACTTTAATAGCAAATTGGTTCTCAATTAGGATGAGTAAAGCTAGCAAGCACGCGTTTTATTATCTTTTGTACATTTATTTCCCATTTTCATAAAATAAAGGAACTGGTTTGTATTTCACTGCTATCGTTTTACATACAAAATACGTACATAAACTCATATATCATGCACATATTTATTTGTTGCAATTGGAATGATTTCTGGTTTTCCTTTTTAAAACTAGGTAAGCATACGAGAATTAAGAGAGAACACGTTGACACTGACGTGGCAGTGATTGATCCGAAAAAAAAAACGATGGCTTCAATATAAATGAAATTCAATGCAAATATACAAAACAATCAAAAACATCCAATAATAACAAGTTGTTAACAAATTGTTGATAACGAATGTTTTACAAATCCACAAAATAATGATTATTTAAAGAAAAGTAATTTAATAGAAACTTCATGAGAAAGCTTCCACAAAAACGGCATGGAGTTTGCGTCTTCCTATCCCGTGGAATACGTCTGTGTTGAGGCGACACAGCTACTTGCTCTCCAGAATATAGTTCTGGGGAAAAGCGGACGTTCGCGAGAATTTCCTCAGCAGTTCAGCTTCAACTTCAGTTTGGCTGACACGGCACGGTAGTGGGATCCTCTTGCTTTTTCCATTTCCTCTTTAGTCAGAGTGCAGTGAGTTGATCTACCAAGCTCACGTATTCAGCAGCTTATACAGAAGGGAACCACCTCCTGTCTGCTTCTGCTTCCGTTTGTTTCCTACAATACAGACTACACACACACACTTTTAAACGTTTCTAAACATCGTAACAACTATTGAACTTATTGAAATTTATAAAAAGTAAGTACTTTTGTGGAAAGGAGGTGTTCCCTCACATCATTCAAGATTCGGTCCATATCCATTTTCGGTCGTCGACTCAGGCTTCGAAAATATTCGAAGCTTGAGGGAAACGTAAGTTGTTTTACATTTCAATCAAGCTTTGTTAGTTTGCTTAATGGTTTGCGCTTGCTACATCCTAATCGGCACTAATTGCATATGTAGTTCAAGTATTTAAACTGCAACTGTAGACACATTATTGTAGTAGCAGCAGTATTCTTAGCAGCGACTGTTCACCTGAGACGTGGCAACGGGGAGAATTGAAACAGGGTGTTCACGAGCTTAAACAGTTTTCCATAAACCAGCTTCCTTTGTTATATATTTTTCGTTAATTTGTACACATTGGTAACTTCCTCAAGCATCAAGCATGGCTAGAAAGTCAAAACTGCATTAAAATGCAATGTCCTCACACTGATTACATGTGAGTGTATATATTTACGTCGAGGTGTGTAGTTGTTAAATCCCATCACACCGAAGATAACTATATCACATTTCTTTGTGTACCATATATAGAGATATATCACATAGAGATATCATGCCATATTACAGATATATAATATTGAATAGAGTATGTACGGTGTGTACACCGGATCGGAACAAATATGAGTGTCTAAAGAGATACCGACAAAAGTAATCCGTGGTAATAATCACAAAAAATAATGTGGAGTCGGTTGGTTGAAAGCAAAAAGCTTTCGGCTCCGTTAGATAGGTGAGTCATGTCAAAAAAGTAATGATAAATATATGCACTCTGTACACCTCTATATACCTCCAAGCAAAGTTAGCTGCTCAATTGTACTCTCTCAAACAAGAAAAGATGCAAGCCAAGGGGGAAAATAAGCAAAAGCTGTCACACAGTTGCAAAGAGTTGATGAAAGACAGACTCTTCTTATCTTCCTCTCTATTCCAGAACGAAAAAAAATCCACACAAAAACCGAAATTGTCATCATCACGCATTAGATTTGTCACAGGAGACGCGGTGACAACTTTTCAACATAAGACAGAGCCCAACATACAAACACAAAACTGAAGACAGGGAGGCAACGACGCTACGTGTATACATACATTACTCAATTTTTTTCTAAATAAAGGGACAAAAAATGATTCTTTTGCTTGTCTCCTCTTCCAAAAGAGTTTTAGCTCATCTTCCTCTCCTCCCTATGCACCAACATCAAGAGGAAAGTAAGCGAAGCAAAAGATTCACAAATGGTATTTGTTGGTAGGCGAAAAAGCCGAAAAGGATGATCAAGGAGACCGAGAGCCCAAGCAAAACGGCTTACTTAAAGGCATAAATGTACATTTTATTCCAGTATACCGCACCATCTCGTTTCTTTTTTTACTATCAGATTTACTTGTTCTCCTCTCTCTCTCTCTCTGCTACTGTATATAAAAAGAAGCCTTTTTCCTTCTCCTTAAATCTGGAGGACTGTATGACCAATTGAATCGCAAGCGGAGAAGATCAAAGGGAAAACTGTTGTTGGTCTCATGTGTCTCCCTTTTTCCTTTGGTGTGTGAATATATATGGTGAGCACAAAAAGAAAAGAACACGACAGATGTAAGTACGCACTCATACAATGATTCTCCAAAACAGCACAAACAGAACTGAAAAAGCTGGCAAAGGCTTGAAGTGTAAAATTCGAGTGAAAATCTTGACAAGGGGTAGTGGCATGGCATGCATGTTCATGTTCATACGTGCGGTATGCATATTTGGTTTAAATAAATCTTTGTTGTTTGCAAAGACGACATTTTATCGTTATTATCTTATTATTTGACAGGGTGTGTGCCACCGCGGTGCATTTTGAACTTTAAACAAAGAATATTTTATAAATCTAATGCAGTCCACGCCACCCCATCATCCATCCCCCAAATCTGAATTTTGCTTTGCAATGAAGCGACGTGGAAAACATTTTTACCTTTACCCTCCATTAAACTACTACCTATTCGTAAAAAATTGTGGTGGAGGCAAAAGGTGTATTCATTTTAACACCACGTAGCTAAATCATTCAGTTCATAACCTTTTCATCAATGTTCCTCCGCCGCTTCCAAACCATTCGAACCCAGGGCTTGAGAAAACTTAGCAAAAGTTTGTACATTTGATTTACACTTTTCAGAATGAATGAGATTCTTTAGAGCAAAAAGTGATTCACACACTTCCACTTCTGCACGGTACACCACACAAAATTTATTGTTATGATTGGGCTAGATATTTTGGCACGCGATGGACGCATTTCACATTCGTGCTTAGTTGATACGCTTCAAAGATCAAAGGCCTTGTCGGCCGCCAGTTGTTTGAAGTTTTCTCTATTATCCCTCTCCACAATTCAAATAAATGTGTGTGTGCGTAAAGTTAAGTTTCCTTTCTTTAGTAAAACTGGTGATGGGAATATTTGAGCATGTATATGTATAAGTACATACCTTTCCCTACAACAACTAGGTATATCTCCCCTATTTTCCCAATGTGCTTAACAATAAGCGCGTTGTGTGTGTGTGTGTCTTAAGTACTCGTTTCCCATTATTTCTCTTCACCTATGTTCAACTTCTGCTCATTCAGTTCTTTCCCATTACTCCGTAGAGAGGCGACGGCTTTACGCATTCTGTCGACTAGAGCAGGCCAACTGCTCATAACCATACTATCATCATGATCATCATTTTAATGTGATCATTTGAAGAGGGCCTTTGTCATTCTACTTAATTCTCGCACTGGGGAATACAAAGACAGAATTGTGTGGCATACGCTGTATATGTTTATCGCAGAGTCGTTCAAAGGCGGAGTGAATTTTGCATGCTTGTGCTGTTGAAAATGTTTAAAACTGTTGACAAAATCCACTTGTTAGGAAAATATCACTTAGCTTTCCAACTTTTACTCTACACTTGGGTACTTCCGTCTTCCTGAAAGCATTGTCAATTTTCATACATAAAGACAGAAACCATCGGTGTGAGAAACACTCGTGGCCTATGAATTATTTCATTCACTGATATGGTAGATACGATCTAACATACCTAGTACGGGATATGAAGGGAGTTTTGTGAAAAATATAAGTCAACTTTTTGTAGTCTGTGGTGTATTCTGACTCAACACAACAGCACAAGTTACGTGGTGTCGTATACAAAGACGGTGGGGGTATATGGGTGGTCTCACTCTGCCAAATAAAACTAAAATCAAATCAACACAAGTAAAGTACATTAAAGTGATTTTATATAAAAAAAAAAATTTTACATTTAAAAGCTCATTCAGAGGCCAAACTCAGAGAACGCCATAACCCCCGAATGCAGAATGCTTTAAGTTGTTGGGGCTGGTTGGCATGCTGGTGATGAATTTAGATGTAAATGGAGTATGCCACGAAAGCTTTATTGTGGCTTGGCGAGACAAGTCACTTAAGTGGGCTCCCAGAGAAGTTGGCAATAAACTCAATTTCGTCTCAATTATTTTGTTTTGCTCTCATCATGAATGGAGAGAAATGATCATATGGAACTTACTTGTTCTTACGTACAGCTAAACTCCGACTAGTTTGATTAAATACACGAGCTCTCTCTTTCTCTCTCTTGCAGAATATCATCTTCCCTAAATTGTAATTGATTCTGATTACCCAGCGAGCGAGTGGTGGGGAGTCGTTCGATCTCAATTCTAAAACTTAATGCACACTCCGTACTCCCAGAAGCACTACATCCCATTTAGTATCTCCCATATAATACTAAATTCTATTTCACTCCTGATTTAAACAAAAGACCATACAAAGGAAAATGCTGGTTCTGACAACCAACGTCTTTTGTCTAAAATCATAAATCCGTCATTGAAAGTCTGCTCTGGTAGTATACAGAAGACTACCCTGTTTTCCGAGTGCCCAATTGTCCTCCGTATTTCCATCGTGAACTCAAACCTCTCTGCGTTGATACGTTAAGGGAGTGACATTTAGGAAGTAGCCAAAATCTCCTTATTTTATTCAACTTATTATTCCGTTCAACGTCTAGGCCAAGTCTTTCTAGTTTTTAGAGCAAGCATATGAGAAATGATAAAAGGCAATGGAAGAACTGCGATTTACTCACGTTTTACCGTACATTTTTCCACTTGAGTAAGACAAGGAAACTACGTAGCACATTTTAACGCAGTTAAGACTTGATCAGAAAGGTCTCCCAATATGAAATCATTTTTTATCCTAAAATAAATGTTATACGAAGTTTCGTTTCGTAGTATTATCAGCAAACATCAGCTTCTGGTATGGCTCGTTTATAAATTTGCATGCGTTGACTTCCACCACGAACTGGAAAGCTCATCAGGCAAACTTCCTTTCCAACCCTATTTTTTTAGTTCGTACGCCAGACGTCTACAATTTTTTTACGTACACACACACAACCCAAGGGTATATGGTATGGGTAACTAACTGGAGACACTTTTTTTATCTGACTGTCATTACTCAAACTTCATGTTCAAGAATGAGTAAACTGTGGTACCCTTGTTGTTTGCTGATAACACGTTTCACTTCGTAGTACCACTAAGCCTGTTCATTAACTTCCCTGAAACAGCTTTTTTCCATCTAATCATTACGTTGTTCATAGGGATAGCCAAGAAAAAAACTCGTTGTTCCAACTGTTCTAATTTGCTGGACGCACGCAAAAAAGGCATTTGTCATTTTTCTGATCATACACATCCGCTGTCGTTACCTTGTTGAGGGGATAGTTATACACGCCTGACGGAAGGCAGATACCCCATTCGAACTTTTGATTACCTGTATTATTTTTAATTCTATTGTTTCTCCAGCGTAATCTTCGTCATTCCAGTATCTGTCAAATACCATGTGTATGCCCGACACGCCCATCTGTTGGTTTTGGGTCTTGTCCTGTCGGCTGTGTTGCTGCATACTCTGTACGTTTGTGTAAAAGTTGAAAAAAATCAAATAAATTCCAAAGAAGACCTGCTTATTCCGCATTACAACGTTCCTTTACAGATTACTTACGAAACTGATTCGCTAAACACAGAAACAACGAAAGTATATATATGATTATGATATATCCAACCATTTTCAAATAATCTGTCTGACTGAACCTCCCACATGTTTCGCAGGATAAGCAGATTTTCAAAACCCCGAGACTTGACGTATTTTTGATATAATAACGGGGTTTAAATTGTTTAATTTCTCCACACCTTACAATTTTCACCTCATTCCTCTATAATGATTACACCCGAGCAAAATGCTGATACATCGCAATTCCCCGTTTGTATAACAAAAACAAGTTTGCTTGTTATTTCTTGAAAACTTTCCTCTGAAAATATGTTACAAAGTTTGTGGGTGATGTGAGTCGCTTCACTCCTGAGCACGTAAGCCTCAATGGTATAAACCATTTTTCTTCCACGCCTAACCGATTTTAATTGGAGAAAGTTTACTCGGTTTGTGTGGATATTGCTACGTTCGTTCGTTGTAGACTACGTGGGAATTTGTTCCTTTCCATATTTCGTAGTATTGTTGTAATCTAATTGCGTCCAATTTCTTCCACCTTCCTCTGTCACATTTCAACCTGTACAATTTGGGGTACGGAGGAAGTAGTTAGAGAAGCAACTTCGTTTTTGGCAAAAAAAAACACCATTGAACTTTTTCCGGTTACATACCACGACCACGAGGTTAGATATTTTAAGCGAAAAGAAAATGGGCTATTATTATTAAGTCTACGATTCTACGATATATCAAGTTGCGCGGAAGTGAGGAACATTATAATTTATCTTTTGGAGGATACTGCGTATCCTAATGGCGCGTCCCAAGCCCAACATGAATTACTTTTCTTCCAATTCTTTTATTCTCGATTACCACATTTCTCATTTCATCTCGGGGCATTATGTTAGCTGTGCTGTGAGACTTTAACTTATGTTGGGTGTGGGTATAAGTTTTTCCAACACCTTCTTCTTTCAGATTGCTTCTTGTGGGAGTGTATATTTGGAGAAAATGACTGAAACAGATTTATATTATGCATAAAGGACAGAATTTATGACCCTTTTCAAAGTCCCATTCGTCCAAAAACTTATGTTTACTTTCAGACCCACGACCCCCGACTTCCGAGTAAAATATTAACGAATTTTCCCACAAAAAAAAACTTTTACGAAGTATATGCAAGGCAGATTGGAAGCATGGCGTATATATGTAAATGCAATGCAATGGGTAAAATGGAACCCATTTTTATTACTATGATTAAATGCGACAGATTCTCGTCTGTTAGTTTTAGTTTAGTATGGCAAGGCTAGAAGACTAAAATCCCACGTTAATATGGATCCGTGTGGTTGAGCAAGATGTAATTTTTCATGTGCTTATTCGATCGTAATTTTAAAGGTGCAGATGGGAATAATAAGGTGACACTAATGGAAAAATACGGAGAGGTCATAATGGCGATTGTCATTTTGCCTTATGGCTTCTCGCCTCCACCCGATCCTCTCCAGCACTGCTTCCTCACCCCGTCTTCTTGTGAACCCTAAAAGTGTAATATTCACTTCCAAAAGAATACCATTTCCAAAGAATCCGCTTGGATTCAATGCTCTGCAGCAGCAATTGTCCAGCTGGAATGTTTTCCATTTTTTTCTTTTTTTGTCCGTTACTGTCACCACCACCCTCGTTTTTCCCTTTTACTCCCTGCTCAGCCTGCAATATAGACGGCCATTTGTTTTGATCAATACAGAGGGAAACTTTTTTTCGAGCTGGAGTTTTATTGTGCTTTGCAGAGTGCTCAGATGCGCTTTCAACAGCGGGTGGTTCTGTTTATTCTCCGAGTTCATTTCATTTCTCCTATTCTCATACAGACAATGCACACTAATTCACGTAACATTTATCGAACGAATCAAACCGGACATCCATTTGTAATGAGCACAAACTCCGGAAGATACAAAAGTTACGCCAACCGTGTTGTTAGTGCCAGCTACGACGAATCTCGTAAAATAAAAAAAATATGTACGTTTCTCTCATTTTTCTCTCCATGACTAATGCGCCGGACGATTTGACAATGCTGGATAGCCATTGACTATTACCTGTTTCGTATAGTTTGACCAGAATATACAAAAGTTCCAACATGCACACAGAAATTACGTACAGCACTCACAACTCACGACTTTCAGTATATTAGCTCATTATGCGCTGCTAGTCGCCTTCAGCACTTTGGTTTCCTGTTCAACACACGCCTGATATTTCTGGTAATCAGCCAATTTTAGATACAGAAAACGTTTTTGGGGTTCAATTTTCCTAAAAATAATTTCCAAGTCTTGGGAAAATACTTGACTTCCTAGCACAACAGTTGCTAATTTACTACTTATCCAGACAATTTTCCGATTTCAATTGAAAGACTCAACACAAGGGTTTACAGAATCAGTATATTTCGTGCCGCAGCATGTAATTTTGTAGTTAGAAAACCTTGTGTTATTATCGTCTGAAAATCAGGCTTCCCCTGTTCGTCAAATTTCAGCAACAACACGGAGTTCTAAACCCCCCAACAATACTGTATCCCACACACAAACTTATTTGATTTTCCTTGCTTGTTAGAAAAGTATTAAATGCATCTTTTTCCAGGGAATGAATAGTTGTGGCGTAGCAGGGGGGAAATATTGCGGTTTATTTATCTGATTTTCTGATTACGACGATTGACAACTACTCCAAAAACGAAAAGAGCTGTATGGCCCAACCACACGTCCAATTTCCGAAACATGTCATTCTAAATGTCAGAAATATTCCGTTGAGTTTCTCAATGATTGTCAGAGTGTGGTCTCTCCAAAAAAAAAGTATTTCTTTACCAGGGTGGTGTACTGCCGTACCACTGGGGTTTACCACTGATACACAAGTTGGGCGCACTTGCCATATCACTCCTTTTCATTCAACGCAGCACGGGTTGTTACAAACGAGTTTCCTCCAACAAAACTTTGATTTCCCTGGTTGGCGGCTCCCTTCTGCGTGCTTGGAAATAGGTAGTATTGTATGAACGGAGTGAAGATGCGTGAAATGTCCTTTATTTCCCTGATATTTCACGGGTATGTTGTGAAGGCTGAAAATTTCTGGAAATCAAATCAAGGCTGGGATATTATTCCGCTTCCGATCATGTCCGTTAATGCTCCAGCGCAGTTTTGCACAGAACCATAATAAAATTTGAAGCAAAAAATGAAAAAGTGGTATGTCTGCATTTTGATTAAATAATTCACGACTAGTTTCTGTTCTCCATTTGTCAGCTAGAATATGTCACGGGATTCCAGATTGTTTAGGAGATTTGTGAGTTGAAGCATATTTTTTTTTCCTTGAACGAGATGTTATTTCTCACACAACGGCGGGATTATCCGGATACGTACATGCTTGTAGGAATGGTAAAAATGCATTATTCCATATCGTCTGTCAAGCAAAGAATTTTTGGAATTCCTTCTTCTTCCTAGCTCCCATTCCTTCACTTTCTGTGAGAATACAGCTGTCACACTCCAAGTTTTGACAAGACAAGGGAGTAGGAGGGTGTCAAAAATGGGATTATTTACGCAACACTGCTTCAATCTTTCATATCCCAAATATACAATCTACCCAAATACTAAATACTGTGTTGGACTATGCTGCGCCGTTTATTGCGTTTGGCCATGCATCTACCTACTTGTATTTACAACTTGGATGGCTGTAGATGAAATGAGGTAATCTCCACGGATAAAAATTCACCTTTTGCATTGTACGAAGGAATGAAAATATTCAATTTAGAACTTAAACTCATCCCAATCTCGCTCTCGTCATGCACGCCGAAAAATACAAATAAAGAAAGCTTGACGTGGACATGAGATGGAATTCTGAGAATGTGGAGGATCCATACTTTTTGTGTCTTATCCTTAGTTTTGTTTTGTGTAACAGCAGGTAGGTTTTAAGCCATTTTTTCCTACCATTAAACCAACTGTGGAAACTTGTAACTGCCAACATTTTTCTTAAACTGGGAAATCAAGCACGTCTTCCTTTAGAAAAGTTTACAACTTTTCCTTGGTTTTGCGAGAAAAATGAGCACGTACATGGTAAAGCAGAGTGCAAATTGCGTTGAAAATGTACAGCTGCTGGCTACATACTTGGAATTTTTCTGCATTTTTCCTCTTTTCCGGCAATATATGGATGGTGATATTACCACATTAAACCGAAACCCCTTTTTCTGCTACTAGTTTCCTACGAAATGATTATATCCAATGGAAAATGCTTATTACTACTCTGCTGCTGTATATGCCGTACATTGGTGATAATGAAAAAACGCAAGAAATGCCCAGGCATGGAGCACAACACATCAGCATTTCAACCAACCCTGGTTACATTTTTCCAGCAAAAAGATTGCAAGTGCTGCGGCAACTGTTATCCTTTTAAATGGTTCGTGATAAAATGAAAGTGTTGGGATTTCAGAATGCAGCTTAAATATTTATGGTTAGGCTTAACTTGGGAAAGACAGAAGCAACTTTAGAGAGCGCGCATCCACTTCCTTCCATTCACTTCCGGACTTACACTTTCACTCCTCTGGAAAAATATATATTGCTCCAGGGAGAAAGCATCCTATTGTCATGCATGAAAATAATAGGAGACCAACACAATCCAGAGTTTTTTTTTGTGCTGGAACAAGCAAGAATCGTCTAACTTGTCGGGCTTTACTTTATAAATCCGTAACAGCAACGGGTATACATCGCCTCTATTGTCAACTTTGGGGTGAAACACCATCCATTCCTGTACACCCCGTCTTCCTCCGTCAGCGGTGTATGGTAGAACGAGGGATGAATATTAGGTAGTATTTGATGTGGTACACACGCACTGCGAGAGTGCCAGGATCAGACGTGGTATCACGACCATACAAGATACGCACATCCTTGATTTCGTATTCAAGAGGCGTGAAAACTTTTTCCGGATGATGGGCAAACAGAAAGTTACGCTGCAAGATTTTCTCCTTTTCGGGAACAAAATGCATTCAGCAAACACACCACCGTGAAGGAAGCCCCACATAGCATTAGACACTAACGCGGTAACGTGTAGCATATGCACGAGCTCTTTTCTATGTGCTCTCGACACAACCGAACCCCGACTTGGTAGTTGGTAGTAGTGTCTCTCTGCCATTTCCCAAGTGCTTTTCCGCTTTTATATTTGCTTTTCGCAGTCCAATGCAATGCAATATAACTTTCTGTCAGATTGATTAGATCCTCACCATATTTATTCGGGAGGAAAAGCGTGCGAGGTATGGTATACTATTTTACATGGAAGGAATCCACTCCAATCTGGATATATATTCGTGCAAGGTTTAAAAAATTCATACTTTTCTCTGAAGCTGGGATCCATTTTTCAAATTTCATTTTCGACTGACGGGCTCTGATTTATTTACGAGAGTCTTCAACCGATAAATCATCGATGTAGTGGGAGTTTCAGGGCAGCATTATGAAACCTTAATAGAATTGCCAAACTTTAAGGTTGATTTGCTGGGCAAAGATGACAGCTTTTGAAATGTGTTGGTATACGTATATAGGCGAAAACTCGTATATCACAAGGCGTGGATTTGCCGAGAGATTTTCTCAAGGGAAAAATATATATATTTAGAGTCTTTTTACCAAGCCAAAAGTCATTATCTGTTTGAATGAGTGATTTGATTGGATCTACAAAAAGTAAATAGATTTTGATTTAGATGTTCACTTCAATCCCAATCTTGCAGGTCTGACTGAGAGTGTGAGGCAGTGTGACCAAAACCATATTTCATTCTGAGATTACTAATGATGTGAATGTAATTCATGGAAATATATATACGTTTTGTACTTTGAGTGCATGTGGAAGAGCTTTGCCAGTCTAATGACTTTACTTTTAGCATTTAGCCCTGTCGCTGGGCTAAACACATGGAGAGCGCATTCCTCGTGTGTGGCGCTTGTCTACTAAACTGATGCCAGCAAGGCGATTAAATACATCTGGGCTTGAGACATGAAATAGAATTAGGAAAAACTTCATTTTGTTCACTTACAGTTTCTTTTCTTGACAAGAGTTTCTGCTCGTGGTGGCTGGTTTGTTGAGTGATTTATTCAAATGAGGACAACTGACAGCCTGTTCAGAGTTTGTTTGCAATGAACACAAAATGGCTTTTACACGAAATTTACATACGACACAGCTCGCGACAGTGGCTGACATGAGTGAGGCGTTTTTACCTAGAATGCTCAAGGATTTTGGAAGTGGTAGCAACAAATTACCACGTTTGTATTCATGTGAAAGTATAAGGTGTAATAAGGAGAAATATTTCTAAAATGTAAACAATAAGCGTCGCTGCAGAAGTATCCTGAGTTTGAAAGAGATTCATTACAAATTATAGAAGAATCTCTGTCAGCCGTCTATCAGAGGAATTTAAGAGGCAATACAGGAATTGTACCACTGGGAATCTTACGTTACTTGACGATAATTCCTCGACTCTGGAATCTCGAACGAGACTCCAATTGAGCCATTTCTAGACCTAGATCGAGAAATGATTCGAACGAAAATAGTTCAAGAAAAATATCAAAATGCACGCAAGTTGAGAGAGATGTGAACTTCAGCCCCTTCAACTATTTTCCAAGCTGCCAACCAAGTTGTCGTTCACTGTTTNCCAATTGAGCCATTTCTAGACCTAGATCGAGAAATGATTCGAACGAAAATAGTTCAAGAAAAATATCAAAATGCACGCAAGTTGAGAGAGATGTGAACTTCAGCCCCTTCAACTATTTTCCAAGCTGCCAACCAAGTTGTCGTTCACTGTTTGTCTTTCCCGTTGAAAATACGTGTCATGCTGTTAAGTCACGCTAAAGCTCCGGATAAATCCTTCTCATGTCATTAGTCTGTCTACGGGGTGGTGATACTGCCAAAACGCCTTTTTCATTGCTCGTTCTAAATTCTCTCTGAAAATACGTCCTAATTAGGAGATTTTACTGGAGTTCAAGGAAACCCGGAGCAATTAGTATGGAACAACATTTAGTTTAGTAGAGAGAGGGCAGGCGGAAATCCACGAGGCTGCGCTAATATGAACTGGGGTTGAGCGAGAAAAGATTACTATCGAGCTGATTTTGATGGAGTGATCCATTTTTATCCGCTTTCAGATCCGTATAATACCTGTACTGTGACACAAGCTACAATATGATTTTGTCGTGGGAAAGCCTTACAACTGTTTCTACCAAATATTTCAATTCATTCATCGAATTAATGCTCTACTTGGCTGTTGTATAATTGAATGAAATAGATAAGCCATAAATGCACTCAGTATTTTGTATTGTATTGCAAAAATCCTACAAAAGAAATGGTCAAAACTGCTGGGCTTGTCGAATTTTCTTTTGTACTGCTAGCTTCGACTTCCATCCAGTATTATATTTGCTAGCAATACCAAGGAAGTCCGCGTCATAAAATCAAGTTTTTATAGAAATACATTAAGCTCACTCAGTTAATTTGGAAAACGGATTTATTTTCGACGACATAATACATAAGATGTGTATTATTTGTTCGGGAAAGGAATACAGAGCGGAAAATAATCTACTGGTAGTGGTAGTACAGACTTGAAATCCTTCGACATATTAAGCTAGGTCCAGAGAAGATCAGGTTTTTAGCAGGATGTCTCCAGAAATCCTTCCAATTCAATAGCGTATGAAGAATGCGCACAAGGAATAGGATTCTGACAAGACAAGAGGGTACATTTAGGGGAAATGTACTCCACCGAACAATAATGTAAGCATCAAGGCAGTAAGTATGTGATTGATCCGTGATCCATTTCAACACAAAAAAAACGCAATCATATCGAATCTGTAAGGGAACAATAGATGCCAAGTGAACCTGACAGCTGCAAATGGAAAAGAAAGGAAAACCCAAAACCAATTTTGGGATGTAAGAAAAAGTCTACACAGTCTACATTCAAATAAACTGGAAAAGCTCACTTGCAAATGATAATCGAAGTTATTGAATCGATGATAAACTTTAAAAACACTCTTTGTTCTCATTCTTCTTTGATTTTTTAAAATGGGAAGCTTAAAACGTGCAATCTGGTTTGTTTATGGTTTGTTAAAGCAGCAACGCATTATATTATTTGGATTGATCGAAAAAATAAGATGAAATCCTACCTTTTATTTTTGCTGGGGAACAAAGATCAGGAATTGTGAATGGAGACGGGTAGAGTTAATGGATCTATTGTAAATTCAATTTGGAAATGTCAGCATTGATGGACCTGATCTTTTCCTGTTGATGGGGATGAAGTTGCTTGTGTAAGGCATTGGGTCTAAATGTCATTTTAGAAATCCTGTAACGGATATCAAACTCCGTCGCACGACGCACTCCAGTTTTCAATATTTTATTGAACTATTCAAAATATTTATGAGGTTAACTTGATATGTGTGTCTGGCTGGAGGAGTTGTATGCGCGAGATAATCAAAATTGTACAATGACGTCTGGAAGCAGCTGCCGGGGCGATATGTGATACGGTATTTTTCCGGTGATATTCTGTGAAACTCTAAGCGTCAATCAACTTTTGTCTTCGATAGGGGAAGGGGAGGAATTTTACGTGGATGTATGTAGTTGTTGACAAAAGGCCTGTGAAAACTTCTTGAGTAAATATTGAATTGGCAATAGCAAGGCATTCCTCATCGTAGTCATCGTCTCTTACGATGTGATTCTATCCTCCTGTCACTGATTTCATCGCGTCACGAAATCAAAGTAAATGTCTTTTCCTTGTTTTTCTACTTGAGCGGAAATAAGGATTTCTTTGAATTTGAGAGGTGAATTTTGGTGGGTCTCCTCAAGACTAATGTCCGCCCTGCAATATCCCATCCAGCAGAACTACTTGTACAGAGAAGAGACTGATCCTCCCAAAGTAAACACACGAGAAATGTTTGATAGAAAAGTGAACTCAAGGAAAGGATCATGTGGAGGGAGGTGTCTTAAAGCTCGTGGCATCAAAAACCTTCTTTCGAATCGAATTAGGAGGTTGTTAATTAGATGGGCAGGCTCAACTCATTCTGTAAAATCTGTGAAATGCTAGAATATTTTCAGAAATAAATTTACCTATGCTCGTTTCTTATTTTTATGTAATATCTAACTCTCAGATTGCAGCTGTTAACCTATCTTTTTTCTTTTTTACGCTATACAAAACGCAAGACTCGTTCGAGTGGTAGTTTCCACCCTCTGGGTACGGAAATTCATTTACAGTTAGTTGTATATATTAAGGCGTAGTTCATCTTCCATACCACTGTTACACGCAGAAAGTTATTGAACGAAAGCATTTGGTTGGTAGCTTGTTTTCCCCTGAAGTTCCCCCTAGTCAAATATTTAACTTGTCCACTTCACGTCTGTTTCTACAAACCTGTTAAAAGCATTACTGGAACCTTGTTTCTATTTCATTGCGTGTTGGGGACAGGGGAGAAAGTAAACACGAGAGTGGACTTGGTAGGTTTATTGATTATCCACCTATGGAGTTGGCTACCAATTCAAAAAAATGAAATCCACGGTCATGAAGCAACATCATTTTGTTTGGTGTTGTGATATTGTATTGTAATCGTTTCTCAGAAACACTCTCTAGCTACAAGTTGAAATGAATTTGTAATGTGTTTCAAAATTTAACAAGCAAAGTGGGGTAGATATGTAAAAATTTACCATGAGAGATATACACTTCCAGAATCTCACAAAAAGTCGAAGTCCATGATATACAATCGTTGCTCCACAGTCAAATTTTTACATAAGATTTCTCTAAATAAATGAAAACTTGCCTTTTGTGAATATTTGTACCCTGATTATTCAAGTCTGCCCATTTTATTCTACATACTAATACCACCGGGAAGAATCTTTTTCAGACTAACAATAATTAAACGAAGAGGCATGCGTTTTAGAATTTGAACGCGTGTCAGCTCATGATACGCATAAAACTTGTTAGAGGATTAGCAATGCATCATTGAAATATCCGGTGTATGTCATGTTTTATAATTCTCAATATTCTTTACGCACTATAACGATTATTATTCCCTTCGGATTTTGGAATGGTAAATTTTACTCAAAATTAAGTTTCAAACAACTCGAAAATAGAATGAAAAGATGTACTTAAAATGATTGAATAATAGGCCATTATCACGTGTGAGTATATTTAACACGGATGAAATGTTGTTTCCCTCCAACATTATGATTTTATGATCTACAATGCTCTTGTCCGGATCAATATTGAATTTTCCAGGACACGCTAATGTACTAAACTACACCATATTATCCTTTTTTGGCTTTCTCACATTATCACAACTAACTTATAGTATGTATACGTATAAGTTATATTTTTAAAATGGGTTTCTATTAGAAGGATAAAATTAGTCACGTAATATGAAAAGAATCGCCATTCCCAGAGACGTAAGTGTTACGCGTTGAACACACTGAACAAAATTTTCCAAAATGGGTCTCCCTCAAGTATAACAAACGCTTTAACGTGTGCAATAAAAATTTTTTTATCTAACTCCCAAACAACTACGATTTGCGCTAGAGTTATTATCATTTCAATTTTATTTTATGGAATATCTCGTCACCACTTTCGGTTTGAGCAATTTCAACGTGCATTAGTGCTCTACCTAAAACGTTCCCCCGTCGGATTCACAGTGCAGTGTCCGTACTGGTTTTAGATAAACTTGGGCTTTAGCATTCTTCGTATAAACTCTAATGTCTCTTGAAAGCAGTCATGTAATGAGAAAAATGTCTTATTGCTTTCAACACTTTCTATTTTCAGTAGACCCTGTGGCACAACTAACTTCGAAAATAGTCTCATCAACAACCTACTCCTCCGCTCAGTTTAAACATGTCAACTGCGTCTCCTTTCGATTTTTACGGTTCAATCTCTGTCGTAATGCATTTTATGGACCTTTATTTTTGGAAAAATTGTGCAGTAAAGTCAATGGATTTATGTCGATCGTCTTTTTAATGAGGAGAAGGGGAAAAAGAGAATTGCGAAAAAAACAACGTTCCCGTTTTAATATACTTTTTCTTAGCTTCCACCTCCTTCCTTCCCTCCCTACTTTAAAGTCAAGCTGTGCTGTGTGATACGTAATATCAGGTATAAAAAAACCCATTGTGAGATCCATTGCGGCAGTAATTGGGAACAAAAAATAGTGAGCTTGTAATATAACGCCAACGCCCAGTTGAGCAGAGATTTTCAACTACAATATACCAATGGTATTGGAAATTGTCGAAGTTGACTATCATTACTTTGCTTACGATAAATCAGATTTTTTCCTCAGGTTTTTCTCGAATTTCGAAATCCAAGAATACGTGTGGGCGAAATGTTGTGGAAAATTTTGATTGGCCATGACAAAGCTCCAACACATTCATTAAATTCCCTCAAATTCAAAAAACATATTATTCGGTGGGGAAAATGTAAGTATAATGCATGTCTTTCAGAAACTAGCGTATATAAATAGATCTACTTCATATCTCATTAAAATGTATCAGAGCACCCAATGCCGATACAACAAGTGCGTTCACTCCACGCGCTGTTTACGTTTCAACACGAGAATTACGAAACTGCATCTGACAGCACAATAAAAAATGAACAACATTGGCAATTGAAGCAAACTCAATTATAGCTCATTCATCCGTAAACATTTTGAATATTTATGGTTAGTTAGGGTTTGATTAGATGGAGAACCATGGGGCATCATTTCTTGGCTTTCTTTCAGTAACAAGAAAACAACAAAATTTTGAAACTTTTCTAATTATCCAGAAAGCAACTCTGTTCAATCTTCCCCTCTTCCCACATGCGAAGTAGCACTCATGCGAATATTTGTTTTCCATAATTATAAACATGGCTGAACAAATGATGGGTTACATCTCGATGTGACTACTAGCAAATCTCGTGGATACGCGAATACTGTTGAGATTACATACCCCCAGCAGCGTTTCATCATGGTGGGCTATGCATGATTAGAGTGTAGGTTGAAGCTTCATTAACTAGTCATAATAACGGAAACTGTAATAAAAAAAAAGCAAGTAAGTGGTTTGGCTGCTTGTCCATTGCTGCCGGCTGAGCTCAATTTTTTTTTGTCTGGATGTTGCTCAACTAACTCATTATTGATGAAAAATAAAAGTTTCTTAATGAGTTTCTTTTGGTTTGTAATCCTCTAGGAAGTCAAGATCTGCCTGGAAGCGGAGGATACATGTTGTAAGTAATCAAAACTAATTATTTTCCAAATATTTTTCTTGTAGAGTTGCTTTTGCTTAAGCTGCAGCTGGTGGATTAACAATGCTTTTGGGGGATATCATGCTTTATATTGATATGCTTGTTGGCTAATAGGTATACTGATCGCGCTAACTTATAATAAGACTACGTTTACAAGACCATAACGATTGGGACCAAAGGAAATTGAGTTTCTATTCTGTTCTACATAATGATTGCCATTTTCCGGCAATTTTCCCTCATTTCTTAAGGGTTACAATTTTCATGTAAAACTTGAGCTTTCTTTCTCAGAATACATTTGGTGTTCCATTTAAAAGTGATTTTAAAGAAAAGTATGCAGAAAGAGATGTGACACGTAGAGTCATAAATGATGAGTTTTGGACTTTCATTTCAGATTGATTGACATTTTCCGGCAATTTTCCCTCATTTCTTAAGGGTTACAATTTTCATGTAAAACTTGAGCTTTCTTTCTCAGAATACATTTGGTGTTCCGTTTAAAAGTGATTTTAAAGAAAAGTATGCAGAAAGAGATGTGACACGTAGAATCATAAATGATGAGTTTTGGACTTTCATTTCAGATTGGGAAAAGGTTTAGGGTGCCAAGTAAAGCTTTCACTCAGACTAATTCTGTATCCTCCCTTGTTCACTGTACAAAGTACTTACAATGGGGAAAAGATTTACGTTCCATTATGTTTGTGGATTACTCCTTCTACCTCCTTATATCCAAATATTTTCTGTTCGTGTTTACTTAGCTGCTGCGACGTAATGTAATATGAGGCGTAGTTCCGCTGTTCAAAAATAGCTCCGCTAATCCTTGTTCGTCATGAACTTTGCTGGAATCGTTTTTAGATAAATGGGTGCTTCTCTGTCTTCCATCGTCCATTTCATTTACCTGACGAGCCAAAATCTATCCAATAATGTAACTATGTAGTATGTTTGCTCTGTCCCGAGTGGCTCTGAAGAGCATGAATTGTGACTTGATAACGATACGAGAAACACGAACATCTACAAAACTTTCTGGAGGGGATGTATTATCTTCGGAAAGATGTCTTTTACTTTTTCTCGTGCGTCTTATGGAACTAATGAAAAAAGTTGAGGAGAAGCTTAATGATGAGATCGATAAAAAGCAATTTTCCAAAAAAAAATTGTATTATGAACACTACGGTTGACAAACCTGCTCCAAGAGGCATCCCACAATACAGCAGCCCACAGCATTCGTCATTCCAGATTCCAAAAATGACTTCTAATCTCCACGCAAATGAATGTAGGACATTTGTACAACGTAGTTTATACGTTTAGGTATACACATGTATTTTTTAAAGTTTGGAATGTGCAGGTTCGTGATAGAATTTATAGCTTCGGACTTCAACATACATATATATAGCCACAGAGAAAAATACCAACATGCCATTACTCACCTTGCTGCATAAAACTTCAATCTGTTGGACACTGATGATTTTAGAATTAACCGAGTACAGGTAGCAATTAACTCTGGTTTTCATCAACCCCTTTGATCAAACCCCGAGACCGCCTTACAACTAGCACCTGAATAAAAACTTCAAGCTTCTATACTCACCGTCCGCGTTCGTATATTCACGCATAGCGCTTTCCTCTCGGTAACATGCCATCAAAATCTCTGTCTCTATGCTAATATCACAATTACAAGTCGATTAACTTCTCCCATCATTTCATCCGCTTTGGGTTTTGCTATGTATCCGTATTCATATAACAACTTTTTTGAGTAAGTGAACCATCCCGTTATTATTATGATTATGAAGGAAGAGTTAAAGTGGTGGTGGTGTAGTAAAATACTATACTACAACTCTGCGTTGTTGTGTGTAACACATCATGGTTTTTGTGTTGGACTTGTATGAAGTGATCTTTGAGCTTTCAAAGGATTTCCAACGTACTGCAAGTATGTATACCATTAGCCACGACGTTATCTGTTTTGGGAAAAGTGTTGTGAATTCTATTGCAGTCTAACGCACAAAAAGACGGGAGAAAGGCATTTATAAATTCTGTACAGGATCACTGTTAATGATAGGGAGAGTCGTGTAATATTATGGGCTTGGAGTTCTGGGTGGTGTTGCTCATAATTACAGGGTAGCTAAGCAATCATTCCCTGTTTCCTTGTACTCACTGCTTTTTTGAGCTACCCGAACGAACAAATGAAAGTAACTTACAAGAAATCAGTCAAGTCGGCGTTTCTTCCTTTGATAGATACTTACACACTGCGTAACTGGCTTTATTAGGGTTTGCCTGGTGTAGCGTATTCAACATAGAGCAAGAGCATGCTCATCATCACTGAATCAGTTGATGCATGATGCCATAACCGTTTCTTCTCTGGATGCTCGCAATGTACACCCTCCCCAGGTATATTTAATGAGGGTGATGGTAATGTGATGTAGAATCATACGTTCTCTCACTGGGAACCAGGTGTAAGCACAGGTAAATAAGGGATGCGCGCAAACTACATTTCATAATTCCCCTTCCTAAAAGTCAATTCAATCCAAAGAAGTAGGCATTTTTTGTGCCCTAAAGGCACCCAATGTAGATATTTTCATATTTCTTCATGATTTTTTTTACCTTTGACTTAATGATCATAATCTTCGTCGGGTTCTATACCGTATATAAAAAGTATTTTCTAGAGGATGCATGATACAACAGCATAGATGGAACATGATGTTAATGTCTTTTTATGGTGGAATCTTCAAGATTTCCTCCTCCCTTAGAACCCATGTCTTTTGAAACGAAGGGTGAGTTTCTGTTTCTTTGTCTGTCATTATCCAAAGTGTGAAACACGAAGACACCTTGCCGTGCTAATGAAAGAGGAGAAGGTAAGGGGGATGTGGTGGTGATCTGTGATCTTGAGAAAAACATTTTTTTTACCTTAAAAAAGGAATTGCACCTTGCCAGATGGAATGTAGAGGAAGGGGATGATGTGGTAATCAAAAAAGATGTGAAATGGCACGCTTGAAAATTCGTTAGATTAAGCCTGTCTTTTGCACTAAATAAGCGTGAAGAAAAAACACACCTTTTGTTTTCCATGCCTGGCAAGCTGTCAAAATATATTTGACAATAACTAGCCGTTACACATTGTACTTGTTGTTTGGTAAAAGACGGGTTGATTGAGACGGGTTGAGACATTGTGATTTTTTTATTGATGAAAATGTACATTCGATGTACCTATACTTATTGGAATTGGAAGCTGAAAAATAATAAGTAGTCCGAGGGAAAAAATGTGGTGGTATTATTGTAAAAAAATAACTGTATGAAAAAAATTAAAGGGGAAATAATAGATCGGTGAAACAAGATAAGAACTTTTCATTTCCAAGAGTGAGTCAAAAATTAGACACCGCTACGAAACAAAGCGGTCACGGTAACTTCTATTAGTCTCAATCTAAAGAAATACACAGTCACCCTTTCCATTGCTGCGGTATGTCTGAAACGACGATGGCACGCTAAAGTTTTAATAGGTTTACTCTGAAAAAACGAAAAGCGTGCTTATTAAAGGAACAAAAGCCCGATGAAAATTAAGTTGAAGACAAGGAAAAACAAAAGTAACAAGACAGTTTTTTTTTGTTATTACCACGTCAAATCCGGAGGTTCTCTTTGATGAAAAATTCGTATGATTTGGTCGGCACGTTTGTTGCAGTTGCGACCATTGTTACAATCGGCCGAATTACCTGGACAAAGAGAAAAGGCAAATGTGGATTAGACGTACACGGTTTCACATGATCTAAAATATATCTAAAAATTGCATGGCACCCGGGATCATTATTGGAAATAACGAATCCGCTGGAATTTCCATTTTCAATACATAAGTTTTTCGATATATATGTTATTGTGTTTTCGGCGTGACCTGTACTAATCGTAAGTACAAATAACAGTCATGTAGTATTTTCGTAAAAGTTTCGTATTGATGTCGATTAGGGATACATGCATACTCTGACTGAATATTTTATGTAGCAGTTGGTTATTTAGTGCAATTTAGCAAAGCAACCAATTTCATCCGACACATTTGTATGTACCTAACCAAGTCATTCAAAACATTTAGTACCGGTAACAGTACAAGAGGACAAACACGAATTTTGATGATTACATACGTTAACCAGTGTGTAATCTGTAATACGCTTCACATTAGGCGTTTTTGTTAGTCGGCCGCGGCCGGCACCTTCAAAAAGACAGCAAAAAATTCTCCTTGTAGTTTGTAGTACTAGTGATAAAGCACAAATAAATACAAAGGGTTTGCGGCCGCTATTGCTACTATGATGATGTTTGATGATGATGGTGATGTGATGTGATGATGATGCCGATGATATGAATATTACTGCCTACGCACAACGGCAGAACTAGCAACTCCACAAAGTGGAGTGCATATAGTAAAAGTATATACGTATTAGTGAGATGTTTTCTTTGAGGCGATTTTAGCTGCCGCAACACCATTTCCTAATATGCCTGCCGCCGTGTGTTACCTTATACTTACCTAACCAACCCCTTCAGTCATTACTACATGAAATCTGACAGATTTAAAAGTTTCGGAAAGCTTTGTAACCATCTTTTGACAATTTATAGTGAGTGTGTGCGCCGCTTCGCCAGGATAGGCCTTTTCTGCTGCGAGGCAATCTACTATTGTACGAAAAAAAACTTTAAAAAAAGTTTTTAATATAATATATGCTTCAATGGTCTTTGGCGAAGGAGCCGGAGTCGGAAAGTTTGTAATAATGAACTTAAATGTTCTCGTCAAATGTTGTTTGGTCATCAAAAAAACATGAAGAGTCCCGACATTTTAGCGTACACAAGTTGCAACCAGACTGCAGTTTCAGTACTGCGTTGCTCCAAAAGGCTTCAAAGCAAGGAAGTTTACAAAATAATTCTGAGATTTATACCAAGAAAACTATAATGTTGTTGATTGAAACAAGAGTGTTGGTTATGGGATTTCCTGTGTGAAAAAATTGGAACTGTCACACCTTCCCGAAAAAATTATCGTACTTGTGACAGCTCACTAGTCCATCTTGGATTATTTTACTGTGCCTCTTTATTATTACACAGTTGTCATTTCCATAGAATGCGCCGACCGACACAGGAAAAAGCTCCAATTGCAATGTAGCAAGTTCCGACACGTAGGAAGTCCTAAAATCTCCATTTGTATCCGCTATCACAAAGCACACGTATCCAACTCCGGCACCTGCAGCAATGTAACGTGTAGCTGAATCAGTTCTTTTTATTTCTCCATATATTTCACTTTCATTCCACATTAGCGATTCAAGCAACATGCATCTCTCGAATGAAAAGGTACGTCTTCTTTTTTTTTATAAATTAGTGATCTAAGCGATACATGTAAAAAATTCATTTTGTTGGCAGGCTTTGATGTACCGCTCCGTCTCAACATGGCTATACACAACAATATAAAATTTTTATACATCGGCCAGGCTTCTTCTGAGAGGCCGACAGGTGGTCAAAATTAGTGGTTATATACCTTATAATAAATGTGAGCAACAGATCATCTTCCTACCTTCCCTTGTAGATAGGACTTTTAGATGAGCGACTTTGTAATATTATATTATCTCGATGAAAATCATGAAGAAGCACACCGCTTCTAATATATACTTCCAAGTACCATAATACGGAATACCGACACCGACTGTAGTTTTGTCTGATGATGATGACAGAGACTGCTTTGTGATGCGGTACACACAGCTCCGCGGTGATAACAGTCGATTGCGAAGACAGACGGAACCGAATTTCAGTTCAAAAATCTGTTACGTTGTTGCTAAATTACTACTGGCGGAAAATGTGTAGCTAGATGAAAGGAAGAAGGCCGACTAATATATAGTGCAATGTCAACCACGTTACACATGCTGCTAAAAAGACCATAATGGTTATCAGCGGATCACCGGGATGAGAGCAAAGAGCAAAAGATTACGGGGAGGTTAGAATAGGGAACTGAAATTCATAGTCTGCGTGGCGCTTTGATCTTGTTTGACTCTAGCCAGGTTATATACCGTTTCCCTTTAACAGTTTCCTTTCTTCAGGGTGTACACATTGTTGTCGATAAATCATTGTGAACTTAAAGAAATCTGATTAGCACCACCGGACCGAAACGACATTGAGTTAAATTGCATATTCAAACAGCATGGGTATCATAAAATACGATGCATCCTGGGCTTACCACTTTTGCACCGTGTCAACCCAGCCATTACTAATAAGGACGCCCATGAAGATAATGCTATATGCTGGAGTGGATGCTCTGGAAAATCCTTTAAAAAGATGTACGTATGTATAGCACATAGTAAGTTTTTAAGTGCATGATATGAGTTACCTATGCATATGTACACTTCCTATTTCACTATCCCATGTCTTAAACTTTCCGACCGAACGTGAGAGAAACACCTTGATGCATTTGAATTGAAGAATTTATTAGTATTTCATTGTTCATTATTGTTTTCCACCCATCATGGGATACATATGGGAACAGTTGAGTTGGCCCCTTCACTGTGGCTCATGTAATGCTGTTTAAGTAATCAACAGGACGATTGTGTTTTACGGTGTGGCTAGTGAAAAGATGTCCATCCCAAGTTGTACTTTTTTCTGACAGCAGTAGGCAACTGGGGTTTTTACCTTTTGAAAAGGAAAAAAACTTGTAGCTAACCCGATGCACTCATTGTTCCATAATGTCCATTTTCTGTTCCTTGAAAATTCGGGACTTTTAAGTTACATACAATGAGAACCAATCTGTACATACATTCATATCAGCGGATATATCCGTCCATATATATAGGTACACATTGAAATTTAGAGTCTGTCTATTTGTATGCATCCGTGCATATAAGAAAAGAGAGCCTTCAAAAAAATGTAATAATGTAAAAGGGACCACCTGCTAAGCTTAACACCTGTATATTTCGCTTTTTCAAAGGATCCTTTAAAGAGATTCGTTCCCTTTGTACTTTACTCTGGTTCTTTAAGGTTTCTTTTAATGTTCGTGGAGTCGTGTCTTCTTCATTCTTTTCAGTCACTGACCGTACAGTACACACATTTATCCGCAGAAAGAGATAGCTGTTGGACGTAAAAAAGTGTACATGAATAAAACTCCAGCACACCATTCTGATTGTTCGCCTTTGAAACTGTTTAAGTTTACTCGGTTAGATCGGATCATCATCAAAAGACTTTTTCTTTTTTGTATTTTTCCCTTTCTTTTTATCCTCCTTTTGAATGCTTTTGCAGCATCACTGTATCTTCTTAAAATCACAGGAAATAGGTATTGCCCTTTGTCATTATCACGTCACGTCCAATAAGACTTTAATCCCGGAAGTCTTTGTAGGCAGTAAAAGTGTGTACTCACTCATTCCCAGTATGGTACGCGCATCCACATTCTAAGTACATAGTAAACGAAAAATTAAATCCGAAAGGCGGATTGTACAGGTGGCAAACGAACTGGACGGTAAAGCAAACAGCACAATATTTCACGGGAAATGATGATCATTAAACAAGCTTTATGTCTTAAAGTAACTTATCTTGTAAAGAGCACAGTCCGGTCTGTCTTCTTTTGTTGATTATTGTCACCCGTCACTCACTCACACTCGCAGCCCGAAAGAAAAAGCATTGTATTAAAGTTACAAATGGGATAGCTCTCTCTCTCTCACAATCATATACGAAAAGCCAGTTTTGTGCTATTCCCTCTCCCCGTCTTGAGTTGACATGCTATATATTTCTAGAAAAAATCGGATAAGAGCAACTCGCATAATAATGTTTTCTTTGGAGTTTTTTTTTCTGTGAAACACCGAATCTTTTAAAAGAGCTCGTGCTTCCCTTCAACGTTTTCTTGATAAGAGGGAATATGTATGGTTATTACACGCATGCATTCCACTGATAACATCAATTTCCAATTCCGAGACCGAAACTAGCACTGGGGGGATGTATGCACAGTGCACATTGGGATTCGTTGCATTTTCCAAGATTTAAATATACTGTCTTGTCAGGCCGAGGAGCAACTTTGGCTTTGCACACCAACAGGAAAGTTTTAACACGGCTAACTTCAGAAGTCGGCTGTGTGCTCTGTCTCCCTACGATAATGGAAATCATGTACAGATGGAGAAATAGCTGTATATCGTCATCACGGTTTTCCCCTTGTGATATGATGAACAACCCTGATGCATACTTAAGTACCATTTGTGATCTCCCATGGAACACGATTTCAAATCTTTTTACTGGATATTACACAGTATCTGCAGCCAGCAGGTCATGTTATACCTCTGAAATATACGAGTTGCTTATTGTTTATTTTCTTCGTGATTGTAAACTTACCAAATTGTCTACTGTTTTCACAATTTGTGTCCTATTCACGTAATTCATTTTCTTGATCAACGTACCCGATAAAGTGGTAGCATTTTTGATGATGAAGAAAGATCTGGGATGCTAAGGGCATTGTTTCAAGAAACTTTTTTTTTCGACTGCTCCGTAAGCACTGTAATTTTTGTTCAGTCGGCTTCATAAACATTTCCTAGTAATCAGATATACCGGTAGAGAGATATGTACGTGGCCGTTAACTAAAATGATAAATCTTGAAAAGTCTAAGGTTTTCCAGAGGGCTTGCAGGAAATAAATAGGAAACAACCGCATGATTTAGAAGTAATAAAGGTTTGTAATAACAGTCATAATCCGAGGAAGCTTAAATAAGGGCTTTAATAATAAGGAAATTTAAAGGTAAACAGCCACCATGGTTGATGTGCCAGCTTAGCCGTTAGTAAAGGACAATAATAGCTTGAAATTTATGAATATGAATACTAATCGGATATGTGCACCCAGCTATGGGGAATAAAATAGGAGCATGGATACACACATATGTGCACGCACACATGTATGGATGTATATATATACCCAGAAGGAGTTCCTGACTTGGAGTGGGTGACCAATAAATTATGAAAACAGTCAACAGAAATGGTGTTATAAAAATACCGAAAAGCAGTTCTCCTCATGAAAAGGATGAATATTCATGGATATTCACTTAATCTAAACGTGCATCAACCCCAACCTTTCTATTGTGTTGTGATAATCCATAATGAATCTGGTTTCATATTCAGCCGGAGCAGTGGCTTCTTAGGTAACTTGTATAAAACGGAGGAGGAGGTACATTGCAACATGGGAGAGCAGAGCAACTATGATTTGATATGAGTTTTGACGAAGACACGGCACTTCTTATGATTTTGGGGAAACAATAATCCACAGCAGTTGCTAATACGTCTCCCATCATGGGAGTTAACGAGCACTGGCTATACATATACACTGGAGGAGGTTCAGGTGAGGCATTAACTTTCATCTATATTCCAAAGGACAGGGTTATTAGTTGAATGTATTAGTAATTTTATTCCATGTGTTGTGAAGTTTAAACAATAGCGTCTGCTGCTTGCTGTTTGATTACCAGATAGTTTGTATAATAATAACACATAATGGTAATAAAAAATGAATAAAAATGAAGAACTTCTTTTTCCCCTTGTCCTGTGAGTTGGCAAGATTTGCCGAACTATTTATACCTCTGTAAATCTCATGACTGGAGGCTGCACTGACTGATGAGAGACGGTGCATATCATATATAGTGAGGTAGCTGGTTAAGTTGAGAGAATATCAATTTGCTCAACTTGAATCATTCTTGATCCCGAGCACCGCACCAGTCAGGCATGCAAGCAAGTATAGGTGTGCATTACACTTTGAATACTATCTTTAGCGGCATTCGATACTCGTTTGGAGTATGCATAAGTTCATACTTCATCATGGGATCATCTTGTTTCTCTCAATGATTGTTAGCTCGCTTGGTGGTCCACAGGAATTTACAGCTAGTCATGGATGGCAGTTGTGGCAGCAGGTGTGCCACGCATAATGTGATGATCATCTCGGCTCCAGTTTTCTGCTTGATTTGCATTCATCATCAAAAGCACTTTTGCCGACCTTGATTTTCCTTCAAAGAGTTCAGACGACCTTCTTAATTTCGTTATCTTTGTCGTTATATGCACCACAGCTACAGCCGAGCAAAGTTTTAACACAAACTTCCATGTCGTGTTTATATCGAAATCGGAAACTGGTGACTTCCAGACGTAAGCTGCAACTTGCACGAATTAGCATACTAGATGTGTTGGTTTAATAGGCGGCTCTGGATCTCGTCATGTCACGTGGAATTATTTTGCCAAAGAGTGTACGAGTATGTACGTGCATTTTAAAATACTAATGGCAAAGGCAAAACCGGATATTGCTACCTATTGAATTACGCAAGCAAGCATTACTAATTTTATGTATATTAAAGTATCCCAACTTTTATAGTCTTGGACTACTGGACTTGCTCCATCAAAAGATAAAACTACCAGGCGGTATTCCTGTCGGTGGTGGTTCAGTGTGGTACAACTTGGTTGGTCTCACTCAGCAGACTGCATCATTCCCCTGTTTGTCGCTGTCATTTCTGTCGGCTAAAGAGAATACGGAACAATGTAAAAATGAGTTGACTTTTTGGTTTGATAAGCAAGCGTCTCACGAGTTGGCAGGAGCAGCAAGAAAATGTCAAGTGTAAAATCCATATTATCCTTATATATGTCATGAGACGTTCAGTTTCCCAGCCTTTTCCCCTTATAATACCCAATGCACACTTTGTACTTATGATTGTTCCTGTGACAGTCATGGTGGTCTTCTCCTTCGTATCTCATAACTGCGGGTGTTGTTTTCAATTCCTTGTATAACTTTTTTTTCTCTTTGTATGGGATTTCACCAAACAGCGTACACACAATTGACATATTGTATATATGAGATACATTCTGGAGGAAAATTAGTCAATCTTTGTTTGAGGTTTTGATGTTGATCTCTAGAGGATATGATGGATTGCTTGTATAAAAGGGAATTGAAACAATTAAGTTTCATTATGACTATATTGTAAGCTAATATTGAGCTCCACTGCATCGTATACAAACATGATCTAACTGCGGTGCAGACGTAACGATTGAAAATGGAGTGACGCCAGATCCTTTTTCCTATCTCATGACATTTGGCACAGAGATATGACGGATTAGGGAAAAACTTTTCTTGAGTCTTGCCGAGGTCAGCAGAGGAGATTTATCTTGCTCGAAAATGTTGTCAGTTCCTTCCAGCCATATCACAAGTCAAGCAAAGCACTAATTACTTTCTAGTCCGGATGGATCGCCTGTACAAAATGTATTTTCGAAACGAAATATATGTACAAGGGTTCAAATGGATTTTATCACTACTCAACAGAGGGTTCTCTGCAGCTCGAGATAGTCTTTGGTCGCAATCATGCACGACTAAACCTCTGAAAAGTCAAAAATCTGTCATTTGTTTACATAGTTGCGTGTTTGACAAAAAGGACTCCAACAATGAATACCAGCACAGCTTCCATTCCACCACCGTGGTCTCCACAAAAATCAATGGGCAAAAGTTGACTTTTGGGATTGCTGGTTTGGTGAATCGTAATCGTAAATTGTGTTAGTAAACATGTATATGCACAGTGCACAGCTTCGCAGGAGATCATTATCCTCTTTTCAAAGTATTGCAAGACGAAGAAGAGCCCTATAAACCCGTCATGTCACACGAGCAATATGAGTGCTCCTCATCGCATCACATGACTGGATGCATTTAGCAGACGGAGCTTCTTACGGACAAGAAACATGTAAAGCGTGTACCTAGTTTCTACACAACGTACGTAAGTAAAACATTATGCACACTGACGATGAGTCCCCACATAAAAATAAAAATCATTCCCGGCTCAGCCTCCCTCTCCGCCCCATGTTCCGTTTTTATTGCCACCGAAATACGTGGATTGCCTGTTTTAAAATCCAATTCCGATCCAGCCCAATACGGTTCTGGTCATAGTCATAAAGCACTAGAAAAAAGCACTGGTGCGAGAAGAAGGTTTCTTCTTCCCGTTTATTTTCCTTTCAACGAATGATATATGGGTTTCAAATTCCTTTTCAATGTTGATGGGCACAGTTCATATGGCTGTGCTTGTTGTTCGTGTGAAAAAACGGTTGTTGTACAATTACCTAGTTCCTCCAGAGCCAGGCAGGATTTTCTTAAATAAGAGCAATATTTAGCGGAATTCTGAAAAAGAAGCGTATATTTAAAATATGTAGGATAACTGTATACTTGCAGATTGTTAAAAATTTGCTACAAAATGCTCTCTTGAGGGGCATAGGGCGAATAACTTGCAGCTTAAATATGTAATATAATATAATATTTAACATTGACTCTTGCTTGGGTCCGTCTACGTGCAGTTAATCATGTAACGGGGAAACGGGTATCGAAGCGGCTTTCAAAAACTACTAGAAGCGTATTACTTTTAATCTAAACCACGAGGCTTCACATCCACTATTGTTCTTTGGACACGTCCCAGTCCCAGGATAAATAACATTTCGAACGGGTAATGTTACCGGCGTAATCCGGAACAGGTCCTATTTCTTATATTTATGTGACTGTAAACGGACACAATCAAACCAAACATGCGATCCACACCAAAGCCACGACAATTAACTAAAACCTTGATCATGAGGAATATCTAGCATGTGTGATTTTCCAAAAACAAATCTTCGTTCTAGAGAAAACTGGTTGAACATGTGTTGTTGTTTGTAGGTTTGCAAAACTATTGCGTTAGTTTTCACATATGTATTAATGAATATTGACAAGTATCAAATGTCACATAAGATTCTGCCGTGAAAAACTCCCTCCAAACTTTTCCTCAGTCATCTTCAGTGCATCGTGGCTTTGTTACAATTTATCTTGTTTCATCATCATTCGCGCTGCATCCTTGAGTTTCCTATTGACGGTTTTTTTTGCTTGATATCCTTTGTGCATTCACTGATTGTATTACGTGAAGAGATGCACGATGATGGGAATTGAATGCATCTTTCGGATAGATCATAAAAATAAAGTATATGATGTGTTGGTCCGTTTCAATGCATCCAACAAGCTTCATTTGAATATTGTCTTCTGGCCAGCAATCTTTTTGACTTTGAATCCGACATCGTATCGTATCCCATCTTTTAAATAAAAAAAGAGGATGTACGCACCTGTGGCATTGCAACTTCCAACAACGCAAGTAATAAAGAAAGAACACAGACAATGATGTTGATGTCATGTCACGTTGAAATTATTATCCACTTTTTTGCTCCGGTGTGCTAGAACTCTTCCTTTGCAGGTAGTGAAATGCAGCGCAACGTATAAGAATGCATTTATACTGTTGCTATCAGAATACAATCATGCAATCGGAATCGCCTGTCTTGGATTTATCCTGGAAGTAAGTGAACATCTTTTTAAACTCAGTATACATATATCTCTGCCATGAAGACTTCTGTTTGAAACAGAGCAAAGGGGGAAGGGATTTACATAAGATTTTTTTTTGCTACCACTACTGCATCCAACTCATCATCAGTGGGCTTCATCAAGGATGACTACTATATGTATAGAAATTGTAAAAGTGAGCCGATCCGATTTGAAATATACAAAAAAAAATCTCCTGTGGACGAAGTGACCAGCAGGGAAAGACTGGCTTAGCTTAGCAAGCCATCTCCTTTCATATGCGGTAGGTGTGGACAAAAGGTTATAATAAATGTATTAGAAGGTTTTTATCATCATAACAGAGAAAAAACTTGCATACATTGTTATGCATCGTATGTCATAGTCAAAGACGGTAGATTTTCATTGTATATTGTATCCATGTACGTGCTCTAGTAGCACAACAAAATCAGAGTTTTTTATATATATGTACATACATATATTTGGATGTATGTTTAATAAGGATTTTATATGCTCTTCTCTAAAAGCCGCGCGGTTACATCACACGCATGTGTTATTTCTGATGTATGTGCCGAAATGAGTTTTAATGGATGTAAAGTTGTCGGCTTATTGTAATCGTGAGCCGGTGATGTCCACGACTCCAACTGACCAGCACCATTGCTCAGCCTGAGCAGGATAAACGAGTAAAATGGCAAAAAGAAAATGCATCAACACATGCACAACAAGTCCTTAGAATGGAAAAAGTTGATCTTGTAAAATTCAAATAATATATATATATATATATATATGCATATCAAATGCAGAGAGAATCCACATTATAGTGTTGTATGTAAGTTTAGAGATTCCAGCTGGACCTGGAAAGTCATGAAAGTGAATCGCACAAGCAGGGTTGGAGCACAGAGACATAAAATGCCATGCACATTTTTATTACTTTTTATGATTCGCTTTGCCTTGTGCCTTGCCGCTGAAAATGCTGGAAAAGGTTAATGTAAAAAGTTTTTTAGCTTGAACTGCGTTGCAATTCATGTGTTTATACATTCGTCTGTTTTTCCACAAGCTTTACGATACGAAAGAAATTCTATCTTACCAAAATCACAGATATTACTAGCTTTTTCACAATAGCAATAATAATATTAATATTATTATTACCTGCTCAAAAGCCGCTTTCCTGTGTAATCACTACGAAAGTGCTCATGGTTTTCAGGGAGAGGGAATTAAAGAGGAAAAAATAGTTATAGGGTAAATAGGCTGTACACACGTTGCATACTTTTTTTTCTCTCTCGATTCTTATTAATATAAAGATTGTGCCGTTTGATAATGGTTTGGTACTATGTGTAGCGTACTACTGCACAACAACTACTACTTCCACTGCTTTAATAATATTCATCATCATATCCAGTGGAGAAGCGGACAGTTCAAAAGGAATTTATTGTTCTTATCATATTGGTGATAAGAGGTCTATAAGAGTATAATATTATTATTACAAGGGAAAAAACGTGGAATGTATCTCTCTCTCTCTCTCTCTCTCTCTCGAGCCACTCTCAGCTTCAGAGATATAAGAGAGCTGTGTTTATATCCCTGCTTGTTTCGTCCACAATGAATCGTATAGGTCTTTAGAGGATGATGATGCATGCCTAGCGTAATTCTCTTGTCGGCAAGTTCAGAGGAAGATGAGACTCCTCTTCAGTATAACAACACTAATATCACTAGCAGCCGTCGCGTTTTCACTATAATGTACTTAAGTGTGTACCTATACGATGATATCCCACGATATTTACGCTATATATCCATCCTTCTGCTTTGAGAAGGTAAAAGGATGGTAGTCATAAGAGTTGTGTAGTGAGTGGCAAGTAGATATCAGGAAAAGGCATCATCATGTGCCCAAAACTTTGTAAAGGTCTTTTACAAGAACTTTAGTCGCAACAAACTAGCCGAGCTTAAGCTACAAAAGCGGCGATATGACGGACCCTCAGAGATTTTTTTTGTTGCATCTTTATAACGTATAAAGCATCATTCGCCGTGTCTCTTTTACTCTTTGACTTTTTTCCAATGTCTCATGTTAGGAGGATCCACAAAGAATGATTTTTCAAAGAGATCGATGGATACATTAGCAAAGTATGTTGCCTATTTAAAAGAACACTGAAGACAACAAAAGGGATATAAACCACGGGTTACAAATATGTAAGTGTTCATTTTTCATGTTACTGGTCAGTCGGGCTCTCATTTCAATGAGTGGTAGGAAAACTGGAAGACGAAGCAAATGGTGACACTAAATGATTGTTTTTCGTAAAATGTTATCTATCATACGTATCACAGCGAGGTATATTATTTTTAGATAAACTGCTGCTGTTGTAACGCATGTCTCTTGTGAACCCGTTTTAAACAGGAACACAAAAAATTGTAGTTATGAATTTGATTTAAACCCTCCATTCTAACGTTAGTCACTTTTGACAATGGATTATAAAACTTAAGGTATTAACCGGAAGGCAGTTTTCATCACTATATTGCACACCCCACCATTGACCATGACCATGAAATCTGCTTACAGTAAACAATTCAGGGTAACAAAGGCTGTGTGATAAAACGGAAAATGGAAGGTGAAAATAATCGGATTTTGGAAATTTCGCTGTAAATCATAGCTTGGGAGAAGAAGCCTCATGAAATAATTACCAGCTGCCCTTTCCGTGCCTTATTAAGATAAGGCGAGGCAACCAAAGGTATAAACGGGTTACGCCGAGATTGTAATTCCGTCGACGCGGAACTTTACATCGGAAGAACATAAACAAGTCAGAAACTGCGTAATGAAATGGATGTCTTCAGGGAGTTGAGGTTGCATCTACGGCTCTCCCCGTAAAACTCTTAGCTTTACTTCTGACGCTGACTGATGTTTTAGGGGCCGCATTAGCTGGCTTGTAATAAGTGGTACCACTGTTGCTGACCAGGGGTTGTCTCATCCCTTTTATTCCTTTTTCTTGAAGGGTCCGACAAGTTTTTCCCTCTGAAGACTTGTTTTCTAGCCGGCACCGTCAAAGGGTGTCTTTTTTCTCTCACTCTCCCGATTCCAATGTTACACGAATATTATCTCTATATAGTTACTTATTCATGCATCATTTGTAAACGATAGAATGGAGACGATGGATATTTAAGGGTAAAATCCTTTTTCTATAATAATGCACATATTCCTCCGAGAATAGCTGTGTGCTACGTGAAGTATACCCCTTGAAAGATGGCCAAGTCACAAAGATTCTAACATAATGACCTTTTCAAGCCGAAGAGTCAGCGCCGAAGGGAAGCTTCACCATCACCTTCTAATAAATACTTACCTTACCACTAGCTGCTCTACTGCTACTAATACTCTGTTTACTACACTTCTTCACTCTCCGTCATTGTGATCATCATCAGCAACCTCACCGTCCAGAAAAACTTTCTTTATGTTCACTTGTTAGCATCAACAAGACCGACCGCCATTAGTTGTTTTTTTTTCTGGATCCTTGTTCCTTCACCACTTTTATACAATACTTGCTCGACCTAAAGTCATAGGGGTCCAGGCAGAGTCCGGTATTTCCACTCCGTTCGGAACACTATAAACTCGAGAAATTTTCGTCCCTTGAACAACTACTACGGAACTATGTACGCAATTGGGAAATGTATGGTGGTGGCGGAGGTAGAGGGATAAAGGATGAGAAGTTAAAATTATAAGTTTATTTAGAAGTGAACCAAGTCAAGACATAAAGAATTTTGTATACTGTTATACACTACCAACCGATGCGATGCCTATATGTACGTCATGAAACCTGAAAAGGCAACCAAAAGCCCTGTATTAGATATCCTATCCTGTATGAGCACAATCTTTTTGAAAAGAGGTTGTGCTGAAGACATTCTATCAAGTCACGACATGCCAACGACCGTGGTACTTACCAACATTTTACTTCTTTAGGGGTGATCACGGTGGTGGTGGTGGTGGTGGTTGTAAGACTCTATAATATACATTGAACATACAGCTTTCGAAAATGTATGATTTTTAGAGGCTGTGGTTCTATAGTGTGTATCTCGACGAAACAGACAGATACATACAAGCATCATCTATAGATACAGACAAAAAAGACCTCCTGTCCAACTTTTTATGAGCACGAAAAGCCTTCAGGGGTGGATTTGAAACGAATGAAGAAAATGATGGTGATGATGATGCCCAAGTTTTTTCATCCTCCCTTCTTCATCTTCTTTCTTTCTTTCTTTACTTGTCTGTAGTCTTCCATCACTGACTTGAGACTCAAGAAGAGATCAGAGCTTAGAAATCTTTTTTTTTCTGAATCACACTTCTTCATCTTTTTCCCTTGTAACTTTTTCCTATAATAACTATCGGTACAAAGCAGTTCTATTCCTTGTGTACTAAATGTATTCGCCACAAAAACATGACAGAAAATGAGCGAGATGGAAAATCGTGTATTCCAGTCTCTCGGCAAGGCTATGCATGTAAACGAGTATGTATGTATATAAAAAATCTTTAGCTTTGGCTCGTTCTTCAGGATGAACACTGAAGAATTGAAGGTTTCCTTGCGAGGTTTTTCGTTTTTCCTAATGATCCTCTGATGTTCTTCGGTAATTTTACATTACATTATCATTACAGATGGAGCAACAACAATCAGAAAGTGAGGAAACTTAAACGCAACCGTCGTCTCATTGTGTTACTTGAATGGTAAAGGGGTATCATATGGTGATGTGGGGATACACATTACGAGGGAGAATGAGAGAATATATACTCCTGCGATGAAAAATGGATAGCCGAATAATAAAAGAATATGCCGAGTCAATGCGCGTTGATATACGTAATGCATATAATTGTACGAGGCACTCGTCTTATGATGTTCCATTCTTGGTCACCTTTCCCATTATTTTACGCTTATTATTTTACCATTGAAATCGTTCATTTTCTCCAGTAATGTAGTCCTTTACGATAAATTCTGTTTTATGAAAGTATCATCATTACAAAGGATAAAATCCTAAATGCAGCTAGCCAAAACCCATTATTTGAATTCTTTGTGGAGAAGGAGAAGGCATGCAAGGAGTTGTAGGGATATTCATGAAAACTGTCTATTTCATGAACATAATACATGCAAACCAACCGTTTCGAAAAAAGGAGGAAAAAATTGTGTACATGATTCCCCATTTCCCCCTACTCAAGATTGTGTGCATTGCCCAAGAGCCTTATCAGAGAGATAGAGAGAGAGAAAAAAAAATTCTTGACATCAGAACGAGAAATGAGCAAGTGAGAGAGGAATAAGCAAAAGTTTTATGCAAAAGTGAAGATGTAGAAGGAAAAGGAAAAACCTTTTTTTCCTTCTTCAGTTACATATTTCTTCGTCAAGCCTCTTTACTCAGCGAGAGCAAAAGTAATAGGAATAATTGAAGCTCAGGCTCAGAGCTTCCATTGCATATGGAATGGAATATTATGTGCACATACAAAAATACAATGTTATTTTTATTAGCTTAGAAATGCACTCTCCACCTTCCACACATAAAAGAAAATCGAAGAAAGAAAAAAAAGTAGAGGAATAATGCTGTATTATTGCCTGAGTCAGTTAGCTCTCAGCAAGAGGCTCAGCTAAAAGCTTGTGCTTGAACGTATAATGAAGGATTATTATTACGGGGAGAAATGTGAAATGGATTTGGCTGCGTGTGTGTGTGTGTGTGTGTGTGATGTTTATGTGTGCGCTGGGGAAGCCTAACTTATAAGGAAAAATATATGTATGTAACGTAACTAGCTTCATAAGAGTATATAGATTTTAACTTCTGGTATATACCTATTACCAGGCAGAAAGAGAAAAAAATGTATTATTGTGTGTGCCATATGTATAGGTTCATTTTTGTGCTCTAGTCCACCTTACCTTAGTGCTTCTTTGAAACTATTAGAGATACATTTTCTTTTGGGTAATGTAATACATGCACATGTGAAGAAAAACTAAAGTGAAAAAACTAAACCATATCGTGCATGAATGCATGCATGCAAGTCACTCGGGATAATAATCAGAATCGGCGAAATACACGTTGTGTGTGTATACATCTAAATATATGTATACGTAGGTAGTGTTGTAATATGTGCTTAGGTGTATACCGACATAACGCAGATGATGCGTTAGGAAAAAGAAACTCCTTTCGGATTCCCCATTATCCACTGTGAAAACATCAGCAATACATATAGGATTTCAGTTTTTGGCCGTAATAATATTATCTGATTGCTCCTGCTCCTGGTGGTTGCCTCTTGCCTCGCTGTTTGAGCATATAAAATATACATGTATAGAGCTACATGCGTAGCGTGAAATAAAGGTATTCTTCGGGATGTCCACACACACAATGTACAGTGCGTATGTTAAAATGCAAGTTGCATATATGAATAATCCAAACTAAAGTGCTGCCTGTGTTGGATATATAGGTACGTATACCATGTACGATCTTGTATGGCTTACAACTCCACCAAGCGATATAGTGATGAAGGGGTGTGCTGGTCTACAGCATTTTCTCAAATCTACTACTATGCCCCTCAAATGATGTGGTGTTTCTCTTCTCGCGAGATGCATACGGCAAAGAGTGCCGAACAAACCAAGCTATGCATGTAAAGTTTCAAGCTAAATACCAGGGTCTTTTTAGTTGGGTTTGTGAGTTGCAAGTCAGTTTCTGACTTGACGTTAGTGAATGTGGTCAGAAGAGTGCAGAAAGGACGCGCTCACTCAGTTTTTCATGATACTTTACGATTCCAATTTCCAATCTAGTTTTACGGTATCGGAGGGGATACAATTAGTGTGGAGAAATTGGTAGTTCCTCCTGGATATTGGGATAGATCCATTTTCTATTAATGCTTATTGTGTCCACCGTGGTCCGACTGGAAATCAATCTATTCATAGCAAATCTTGTGAGAAAATCGTGGTGACTCAGTGAAGTTCCGTTTCAAGATCATTACGCTATATTAAAGAATTTCGTTGTTTCCTGTCAGCCTTGTTAGCAATTTGATCTATCGTCGTTCGTCTCAACCGTCTTTACGTAAGAAATCCACGGACAAATGTTTAAGCATAACGAGATCCAAGTGAGGTCAGACACAAGCAAGAAGAGAGAAAAATGCTAGTGCTTTCATACAGAAATTTCCATTCACTCAGTGATGATATGAGAGAAGTTCCTTATTCGGATTGACTAACGTTTTTTTTAGCAGAGAAGCAGTAAAGTTGTGAAACAGTGTGCTTTACTCCAACTGCCATTTAACTGTTGATGGAAACACTGCCTTGTGTTGTTGTTCACTTGAGGATTTTTAGTAGTCTCATCGTCGTGTGTGTGCTTTCCTATATATGGGAGTGAGTACATGCATAATATAAAGCGATCTGCTTTCCTCCTCTCTCGTATAACTGTAGCAAAGTTTTCGTGCTACTTGAGTTGAATGAAATAATGAAAACCGAATGAATTCGTTATATTCATATAGTGACTGCTTGTGTTTTCGTATGTATATACGTGTGAGAAATCTTCGTTCGTCAATGTGTACATTGGATTGCGTGGATTATGAGATACAACAATCGTATTTTTACAAGCGCAGACACACACAGTCATTCTGTGTGCCGACATATTCAAACTGAAAACGAGAAAAGTAAGCTGCTTACGGATATATTATTTTACAACAGCATCAACATCATATAGAAAACAGCATAGTGCATCTGGGTTATCATTAATCCATTTATAATCAGCCAAGGAATTCAAATCCAAGCAATAACCTACATCATTTTTAACTGTAAACTTGATTCCGTTGACTATAACGAAATGAAATGAGGAGAGCAATTTAACTGAGAGTTGACTACCATAAGTTATTGAGCAAAACAACAAGAACGAGGGGTTCACTTGTGTGTGATATGTATGAAATGAACATTTTCACTAGCTCCTGTGGCAAAATATCTTTTGGTGTGTGATTATTGACGTTGCGTAGTACATGTGCTGACTATATACTCCGAGGGATGTGCGTATAGGTATATATGAACTGCACACGAGCTATATTAAATGACCTTATAATACTAAAATATTACAAGAATTGGGCTTGGCGTTGTTCATCTTTATAATTCAAATTCAAAACAGTCATTCCATTTGCTAAGGAAAAACCAAAGGTGTTGAAACTACTAGAGGCAAGTATAGGCAAGCATACAAAATCTTCGAGAGAACGAACCGCCCTAGATACTTACAAAAAAAGACACGAATCATTCGCACCGCTCGTCCTCGTGGCTGTATAACATTGTAAAATATTCCCAATTCGTATTGAAAGCAGCGTCATTTCACAGTCGAAGGTAAAACGGATTTTAAGATTTATGTTTGTACACTCGTGTGTGCTTTGATAGACACGACGTAAAAGGGAATATTAAGAAAGATTTGGAAGAAGAAAAGCACACAATAACATCAACTCTAGAGAAGAAAAGCGAAAAAGAGAGGTGGATTTTCATTTCCATATTTGATGCTATTGTCTTCTCACCGGCCTTTTCCTTTTCGTGTACTATCAAGCATTCAACTTGTTGTTCCATCCCATTTTGAGATTCAAAATCTGAATGAAAGCCAAGCTCCAACAACACAAAGGTGGATTCGTATGCAAGTGATTTCGAGGAAGAATGAAACAGCGATGTGAATCCCCATTTATTATCTTATGACAACCGCACACCCTGGAAAATACCATTGTATTTACACCGGACCAATATAACAATTATCAGTATTTATTGTCCAGCTTGAGGATCAGTTGGATTTCTGAGAAGCCCTTTCCACGCAGTAGATGTTTGTGTCCTGATCAAATTACTATATAATTGCTTTTTCCTGTCCTGACCATTGATTAATACGAGATGCACACCATCAGTTGGGGATTTTGTCTCTGAGGAGGAAATAAAACCAACCGGCTTACGCAACACAACGGCTATCCCCACCCGTATGAAAAACACCACCCCCAGAAAACAGTCGTACTGCATGTTTAGCTGTGCTTTACAATCGAAAAACAAAAGACAGTTTGATGCAGTCTCCGTCAATTGAACAATCAAAGGAAGCTTTCCAGCACCAAAGGGAAATCTCTCAACTGGTGCGTAAGATAATACGACACGGTCGACTTGATATTGTTATACTTGTCTGATCTGTCAACGAGAGCGGAATAATTACTTTATTATTCAAACTGATGGTAATGTTCGGGGAATTTGCTCGTTAAAAGGGAAAAGGATCAAAGGACATCCCGGATGATGAGTAAAAATTAATTCCACACTAGATCCACATAATATCTCCCAGTCTTTGTGTGCTTCTAATTTTGGTAATCTGCCGGTAACTGGATATTACATGATTGAGGACGGACCGAGATTTTCACAAACAATGCCAACAACGCCAAAGGTGCATCTTTATATTTTTACGTTTTCAAGCTGAACACAATCCTATGGGTCGGCTTTTATTCATCTTAAACTATATGAATGCACCACGCATTTGCATACTTGCTTATTCAACCCCGTGCAAGAGAATAGAATCAGATCACGCATTTTTTTTACTCTTCTTTACACACAGCGGAAAAAACCACAATCCGTTTTTTGTGCTTTTGACTGAATGCTAATTTTGATTGAGCCTCAATCGCAAACATTATACTTCTTGAACGAGACTGAAAGACGAATGATACTTGTTAATCCTCCATTGTGCTAATGCAAATGATTGATCATCACATCAACGTGAATAGCCAAGAAATAATAATAATAATATTATTGTTTAATATTCAGTATTATCACTCAACTACGTGGAATAAACCTGTAAAGGAAAACAAACCAATAATAATAATCGAGCAGCTCCTATAATATCGGCAACAACCGTTTAGTCCTCCTCAATGAATATTCAGGTGGAGCGGCGGCGACAATAAAAGGACGAGAAGAAGACTATACGCTACGCTCTTGTTTTTCCAAGCTCTCTGCGTAGAACAATAGTTGCAGCAATTGCCTTACAATTACAACAACCCCAAATAAAAGTCACCTTCCACCGAAGATCACACCACAAACCAGTATATCGTCATCGGAAGATGAGTTGTCGTGAATCATTATAAGAATTCAGGAAGTTATTGAATGTTTTCCCCCAAAAAAAATCCTCCTCGACCCCTCCTCATCTTTGCTCACCGCAACAAGAATAACTCTGCAGTAGTAGGATAGGATTATTGGACGAGCATGCATAACAAGAGCGCATCTCTGTGTTTTGCTTTATCATCACTGTCGACAAATGATAACTTTTGAGTCCTTAATCCTTGGACAAATACAACACATGTCCACTACTTACCCGATCTCCTCGTCTATCCTACCTAGTTCTACTATTATATTATAATACAACTTGTGTGAGTGTTATCATCAGCCCGAAACCCATCAAACAGGGATCAATCGGTCAAGTGACAAAAAGCCAGTTTTTTTGTTTCTTCTGTAGTATGCAAAAGAAGAAGTAATTTTATTTAGTGTGTGGCCACCACAACTACTCCAGTTGCATTAATGCGAATTATACATTAAGGAAAATAATAGTACATATTATATATAGTGTGCTTGTTTTGCTCTAAATTGTCACTCGAGTTAAGTAGTAGTATTAGTAGTACCACCAGACCAGTGTGTTTGTACAATAGTTACTATTAAGGATACAAATGTTCCTGGTGATAATCAAATTACGACGACGGGTTTCCCCTCCTCCGCGGCAAGGGAAATATTGGACAGGATGAGAAGGACGCCAAGTTGATTATCGTAGTGATATTGATGTTTTGTCAAGAACATCATCTATATGCAAAAAAGTGCCTGTAGTTTTACAGCAGCGACAGAAGAGTACGACTACGACCAGGATAGTTTCTAGTATCCTATGGGAGTTGTGTTTTTTTCAATCTTGTACTGTGTAATTAACCCAAGAATACATTATTCATGCATAGTAATAACGAGTTGTCAGTAATCATGGCCACTCAGTTTGTCAAGTGGTGGAAGACGAAATTCCACGTAGGAGGATGCAGTTACAAGTCAATTTCAGGTGCGTATCGGTACTACCTATACTCTACTGCTTTTGCTCCTAAAGTATTTTTATTGGGAGAAATTAACATTTTTAATTGCATCTTACATGCTATATACCTATGCTCGTTCTTTTAGTGCTTTATTGCAAGAGGAAATTCGCTCGGTGACTTTGCACTGTCCGCCTTTTTACTAACTGAATAACCTCAGATAGCAATTCCATTCAAAAGAAAGAGGTATTCAGTGGAAGCTATTATTTCATCTCTTCTTATTCATGAATATAACAACTCGTTTAAATTGATAGTTAAGTAAGCCGCGAAATAAATGGTGCCGTCATCTCCGAAATCGCGCACAACAATTTAACATCTTTTAAAAACATCTCCATCTTTCAGAGATGATGGGTATGATGTGGAGAAGAAGAAAAAATGCGGATTTGTGAGGTATATACATATACATATGTACCTATACGAATAGTGTATTCATAATGTCACACTTTGTCGGCAGCAGCCACAGCCTCCACACCACCAGTTCATTTAACCAATTGTTTATTATATTACTGGTCTTGGGAGGAAACCCAAACTTATAAATATGCGAATTGCAAATCCTCGCTCTGAAGCAGGATGAACGCTAGAGAACAACATACGCATTTATCTGGTTTTTGGAAAGCACGGGTGCACTACACATAGTCACATTAGAAACGCGTTTAGTGTGTGGTTTATGGGTGACCATATGCACGTACCCCCGGTCCCGTCGTGTTCCGTCTTTCTAGTGTTGAAAAGAATCTGACAATATTGTATTTTTTCGGTGATGGGTGGCTCATATTTTAAGATTTCAAGTTGGGACGAATTGTTAAAGAGTAGTTTATAAATCCGCTTGCACAATCCTAATTGCTGAGATGCATGAGCATATATATACATGGCATTATGAAAATATCAGTATTCATCCCAAAAAATCATAAACAACTGAGATCATTTAACTTGTCGGCTTTTCAGCAAAATCATCAAAGACAAGGGTTGTGTTGAAGTGATTTTTTTTGGTTAACTTGTATGGAGACTGTTATGCTACTCGCGAGGATACACAGATTTTCTATGTGTAAATGGAGACAGTGATTTTTCATTTTCTGTGGAAAGAATACGTTTTCGTCGAGATTAAGCCCAAAGATTTGTGTTAGCGCTTTAACCGTAAAAACATGCAAAGCTTCAAAAAATCAGAGCATGCCTACGTCTTGTCTGGTCTGCTGAACTGAGTCCGTCATTTTATGGCTGGTCCAAACTACATTACGTTTACGAAAAACTCTGCATTCTCCATTCATGTGAGATTTTGCCATTGCTTTGGAATCATAAAATGCAAGCAAAATGCAGTGTTCGTGTTTTCTTTTCAAATGAATAATAGGCAGAGAGGTTTGTCTACTTGGGAGCCTCTACTCTTCGGCATCCCAGAGGATATATAAAAGCACATATTTTTTTAGCAGTGTGTATTCATCCCTTGTCCATAAGTTATAAAAGTTTTTTTTTCGATCATCAGGGCTATTTCGGCGGCGTCATCAACAGTCGTGGTGGTTGAGGATAACATAACATTTATTCTGGATACATACATAATAATATATAGGTATATCTTGTCTGAGGTAGACGAATGGTAAAGGTAGATGGGGAATGGATTACAGCGTAGTAGAACGCAATATGTCTATATATTGATAGAAAGCATCATCACATCATGATGACTAGCTAGCGCTCTGTGCTGCACATACATACATTAGGTAGGAGGTACACGGCATTTCCTATGGATATAAAATGTAAAGAATAAAAAGTTGAAGTGGTCTTCATGAGAAGTTGTTCTTGGCTGCTTTAGCTCTGCTTCGCTGCTTCTTCTATAGTTGCTTTGCGACTACGACTGCGACGTCCCCACAACAGTCGAGTCAATTGATGTCGGTAAAAGATCAAAGGAGTCCTTGAGGTTTCTTTCTATCTCCGCTGTTTCGCCGACATTCCGACACCACCAGTAACGGCAGCAGCTTAAAAACTTAGCTAACCTTCTATTATCTATGTTTTATAGTATTCTACATGTACATGTGAAAAGCAACAAGGATTTTTGTTAAAATATATACATACATGCACATTCATTGGGGCTGACTAAGTGTAAAAAAGTGGAGATGTTTGTCTCAACCTGGCAAAAAATGATGTTCATGTAATAACACCTACATAATATGGGTACGTGTGTAACATGGGATGGATGGATAGGGGATTTTGCTAGTGTGTGTGTGTGTATCATGCAAAATTTTGCGGGTTTCTGTTTCACTGTGCTGAGCTCATTAGATTTTTCCGTGGAAGTGAAAACAGTTTAAGTGGAGCGGACTTTTCACGTTCTCTAATTATCCGACGGTTGAATTGTCATACCTGCCGTGCCGTATACTTAGTTCCTGTCAAAATCTAGCGAGAAAGGGAAGACACAGCCTGAATAACTATCATTTTAGCGTTGCGTACGTGATGATGTTCTTAAAAACAAAATTACCTTTATAGTTGATCCGGGTCATGCCGCCAACCGGGTGTATCATCCCATCTTCAAGAAAGTCTTGTTGACTAAATTCCACACCTGATATTATCATACCTATACCCGTCCTGAAACTCATGACAGTGTTTCTTTACTTTTTATGGAATGTCCAAATCAGTACATGCCGTCGTGACGGTATCGTCTGTCCTTTGTCACTTGTTGATGTGAGTTATTGCATCTTACAAAGCAAATGGCGAGAGATGTGACGACTATGGACATCCAATAACTTTTTCTGATAGGAATGACTAGTATTAATGGATCACATCAGTTACGACTTGAGTAACTAGTTTTTATTACTTTTTCATACAATGCGCGGTACATTTACAAAAAGGAAAATCATTTTTGAAAAAAAATATATAATAGGGAGTTAAGATACTAAAAAGTTTTCAATCACTAGCTGTAAAAGTTACATATTACTTCTAAATACGCTTTCGTACTTAGGTATACATGGTTGGAACTTTGCTAAAAAGAAAAGCCTGTGACTCGCGATACGAGTTGGGGGTATTCACGTAAAGATAGAGGCTTTACTGCCTTTAAAGTTTGGTATGGTCTTTGCGTTTCTGCTCTATTGTGAAAATCGTTCATTCATTAGTAGACGACAAAGACAAATACACAAGAGCGTATAACAGTTTACGAGTGCCATACGACATTATGTCAAGTTCAAGGATTTTTTGTAGTACACACTTTACGTGCATGCAGTGAAAAGCGCACACGTATGAATGCTTGTTCTTAACTTGTGTTAAATCACTTTGCGGCATGTATTGTTTGGCGTGTATGCATATATGTGTATATTTTAATTGGCTGAAGATGATAACACTTGAAATTTTTGCGGTGTGCGTTGCACGTACCTTGATGTTCCTCAGTTGGAAAATTGCCTTGTAAAAAAGTTGGTTCTTCAACTTGTTACGAATATTTACATAAACAATTAGCTTAATTGGGAGTACTAAATTTGGATGTAATTGTCTTTTACATTAACTTGCCTGATGACTCGTCAAAAATTACGCCGTAGTTGTTTAAACAAGTTGCTTCCTCGCTATCCTCACAAACTGAAAACCTACTTTATCATTACACTCCACATATTCGTGGATCTCATTTTGGTGGTTTAAGAACTGCAGGACTTGAAAAGACCCAATGAAAATCTCAAGATGGTTTATGGATCTGTGTTGAAAGACGCTGTGTAGACTGATTTCATGCTGTGTCAACTGTCACTAAAATGTGTATTATTATTTTTGCTTAAATTATTACGAAGTGGAGTGATGATGCTGTCATTATATCATTATGATCAAAGCCGTTGTGCCGATATGTTGGGTGTGTGAGTCTATATATGAAAATGTTTATTCGTTCGTCCTCCGGATGGACTTAGGCATACTGGATTTGATTAGAATGTATGAAGTGGTGAAATACAGAGGGGTAAGAATTACCTCTTGGTGGTCATACTAAACTCGTCAAATAATGTCACAGTTTAAATCTCTTATGATTTGCTTCTTGGAACTAGAAGCGTCCTCACACACATGCGCATGTCTGGTATATTTGTAGCTTTCAACTTCCAACTAGTAATTGGATCGGCGACCGGACCGCCGATTCGACTGAATTTTGATGAATGACTTATCTTAATATACGTAACATCTGCAAACGAAAGCAGAAGCTGGATGGGCTGGTTTGGTTGGGGGTATAGATCCACACTGAGGTCTCTCATCTCATCCTCAAAATAGAAAAAAAATCAGCCATTCAGTAAATAAGTTCGTGCTTGACTTATTGGCTTTTTCGCTTTGTTTACATTACGCTACGTTATAAACTAAACAATCCCTTCTGCACATATTTATATGGGATGTGTGATCTTTAGCCGACATTTACACAGTCATATCGTGTTTTCAAATTTTATATATTTGAATGCGGTCGAGCTGACTAAAAACGTCGACAGTAATTACGTATTACATGGAATCGGCATTAATCCTATTCCTACAGTGTCCCTCCCATCACTCACAGTTCTCCATTCAAATCTTGTTAATGCATGTCTACCTACTACGATGATGTAGTAATGTACCTATAGAAGGTTAGTTGCTTACCAATTGTGAGAACGCATTTAACCTCAATGCATTCGAAATTTACAGGCTACTGCCATCAACAGAAAAATTTTAACTGCGAATGAGCTTGTTATTTAATAAGATTCCAAGGAGAAGGAATGACTAGTTTTTTAAGTGGTACTACATTCTTCCAGGCTGGATGGATTCTAAAATTCTTGAAGAGATAGAAAAAATACCGACTGATAATGATACCTACACAGGTCACTTACATTTCTATACGGAGCATGTGCATGCTAAGTTTTTAAGCAATGTTTGCGCATAACTTTTAAGTACACATTAAACACTAAAGCGATGAACGGTCTTTTCAAAATGCCGCAGCCCGACCGAGAGACTTCATGAAACGCCTTTTTTTTACAAACATTCACACACTAACCTGGACATAATACACAGGTGTGTATGGTGTTGTGAGGGAGTTAGTGGTTAAAATGACAAGAACAAAGAAAACACATTTGAGTGATAAGCCCAGTCTGTCTAATCATCGTGTGATTATAGAGTTTACATTGGGAAAGGGATTAGCCACGGATGTTTCAAGTAAAAAGCGGAGACAGGATATTCAACATTAGGTATGTGTGTTGGTCTGTCAATATTTTGCTTTCTTGACGGCGACAAGCAATGTGTGGTGTCCTTCGTAGAATTGGATTTGACCAAATGCACAGCGAGCGGCTTGACCTCAACAAAGCATCCATTGATGGCTTTTGTTAATCTAAAACGATTATTTCGACTGCTGCCGTATGTCAAGCATGAATATTCATTGCAGGGTGACTCCTAGTAAAAAAGCTAATGAACGTAGACGGTCGTCCGGCAGTATGCTGTAAAAGTGTATTACCTACCTTTCTTTTTACCTTCGGACACTGATAGTTCATCGTCGTTAATCAATATCTGCCAACTGATGGAGACAGAGACAACACCCTTTTCCGTTCCGTTTTGAGGTCAAAGTGGTGTGAGGTTGTGTGGACCGAGTCATGGGTATTATGTGAGTAATTAGCTTTAAAGCTTTATTACATCCTTACCAACCACAGCCGCAGTACTACTCCCTTATGTGGACTAGGCAGAACGTGCATGCCTTGTATTCTTCATTCTTACCTGAGAAATAGCATTTAGTAGGTTTCTTAAACAAGAAGCTTGCAACTGTGGTGGTGCCAAATGAATGTTACAGGCTTCAACATCTGCACCATTCAATATATATATTATCGGTATATTAACGTCCGTCCGTCTCGCCTGCAACTATTATGAATAGTTATTCATATCATTATGTTGTCTGCTTCTTAAGTGACACGACCGACAAAAACCCTTTCCCACCTTCTTGGAAGAAATTAGGACCATTCAAGTCACTACTGGTGTACGCTTCCATCCATTCCATACCATACTTTTATCCCATGGCAGGCGCCAACTGTTTATCAAATGTCAAAACAAAGATTCCTTCAAAAGGACTAAGTAGTAGCTAAGAAGCCTGTCGATTTCCGAGTAAATTCCATGATATGATTAGTTGATGAGTGAACGATGAAATGACTAAAAACCATGGTCAAGTAGTAGGTTTTCTTTTGTCGACCCGATGCCCCATGTCATACATATCTTGAGTAGTAACAATGGGAAGAGCAGCAACCCCTCTTCCCGCACTTATCTTATAATAGCACCTACATGTTTGTGCATGTAATAAAGAATGGAATCAAGCAGGTTTTAGTGACTCCACATTCCATTCAAGATTTTATTGTCTGATAAATCGAGAAGCATCCAGGTAGAGAACTTGCAAACCCATTTCATCGCAATTTACAACTTTTTGTCACTCACTCTTGGGATGAGGTGCTTTCATATAGGATTGTTAAAAAGACCTCCCAGCATTTTAATCGTCATTAATTGTAATCTGAGTCGAGTGTCCACTTCTACTTGTTAATGATTTTACCATTGATATTATGGTAACAAGGGGGAGCATTTCAATGAAATACTGTAAAATATGGGCAACTCCTTTTGCAATCATTATCGATGGGTTTTTTGGAGACCGAAATGACTCTCTACTATACAGTTAAGATGTGGGGTGACAACAAGCAGAACTCATTTCTCTCTTCTGGGACTTTCTTTACTGCCTCTCT